>CM038797.1:21605377-21790335 GCA_021764765.1 Vicia sativa
TAAGATGCTACTGGTTTTATTCAAGGTTGTACCTATTTGTCTTGAGTTTCCACAAGGCCACGTTGCATTTTGCGAGGAACTTGAGAAATAATTTCGAAATGTGAAGAAACGAGTTTGTGTTATTAACTTGATCAAATTTAAATTACAAAGTATTTTAAAGTTTGCTCATGGAAAGTACAAACTTGTTACAAAAAGAAGGAATTTGTAAATTACAATGACAAATCCCACAAATCCTACAAATTCTACAAATTCTACAAGGCCTACGAATCCTACGAATCCTAAGAATTTGCTACAAAAAGGTTCGAGTCTTCATATCTTCAGTTTTTTCCGTTACGTTGCTCTATCTTCTCTGACACCGTTGTCGTTTCCCCACGTTACCTGAAACAAGAAAATGATTAGTAACTGTATGTCAGAATAAATTCAAAAGAAGTATGTTTTTTTTAAACTCATCATTAGGGCTAGTTTCAGGAATCAGGAGTGAAGGTTAACTGTTTCAGATGCAAAGCCTCAGAACCAAAGTTCTTTCATCGGCCATTACCGTTACCTCCTTTGCAAATCACAACAACTTCCGTTGTTGGTTCACAAAGGAGGTGCAGGTCGGAAATCAGGAAAGGAAAACATCATTTTTCCACAGGCAGCCCATCATCCCATCAGCCCAACAGTCCTATAACTTGGCAATTCAAAAAAATCAGTTTGAAGTCAACATACAGCAGCCAACATACCACAGCCAGCAAGAGGCAACAGGCAACAAGAGAGAGTTTTTACCCATTTGCTTGATTATCAGTGTAATGTGAATTCTTTTTCACTCAACAGACAGCATACATGGAAATGATAAGATGCCAAAATGCAAATTCAAGTAACAGAGCAGCAGGTATAGCCCAAAGAGGAAATTTGCTATTGACCACAAGCAACTAATTACATGTTACCAATGAGGACAGATGAAGATTACACAAGAATGACAATTAGGCCAAGGCAGAATCTGTTCTAAAGGGGATAACCAAGATCATGTCAAGTTCTGTTCAAACCAAAAGTGTGAGAAGGTATAGCAGACAGCAGGGGTACTCAAGTGATGGCAGTTCAAGGGACCAGCAGACCAAGACATAACACACAGGATTACAGAAAGAACAAGTGAAAAGTATCTGTTGTTATCCAAAGGCCAGGAAATATAAAACCAGTGAAAGCATCTGTTCAAAATATATAGACCAAAGAGCCATACCATAAAAAAAAAGCTACACGGTTCTAATCAAACGCCAAGAATCAAAAACATCACCAAACCCTAAACATTTATCATCATTTCCCTAAAAGCTAGCCCTTCAGAGTTTTTTTCCAGAAATTTCGTTCTGACAGAGAAAGAAGAGGAGGAAAAGAGAAAAGGGTTTTGGAACAATCTCACCCGGAGTCCATTCGCCACGGATCGTTGCTCTAGGGTTTCCAAACACTTCAAGTTTCCCAAACGGTAAATAATCTGTCAAAAATCAAAGAACAAACATTTTAGATCGATGATCAAACCATCAGAATCAAAAACATGCAAACACTAGTTCGAGAGAGATTTCCGGTAGCGAGAGAGACCGCAATCGCGGTTTACAGTGAGAGGTAGAGAGCGTCGAGTAAGAAATCGAGAGAGATATGGGTTTTCTTTTGGGATTTTCTGGGTTTTAGGGTTCCTGTTAGGATGAGAGGAAGAGAGAAACGCAACGAGAGAGCATCGAGAGAGACAGAGTGTTTTCTTTGTTTTTCTTTTTCCAATTAACTTTTAAATTATGATTAATTATTATTAGTATTAGTATTATATTTTGGTTATATCAGTATTATTAATAGTAGCCATTATTATATTTAGCCAATATTTATTTTCTTTTTAACTATTATTACTATTATTTATTATTACAATAATTATTACTGTTTATTATAATTACTTATATTATTATCATTATTAGTATCTATTATTCTTATTATTAGTAGTATTCCCATTTTAATCTATTACTATTATATCATCATCATTATTACTATTATTTTGAAACCATTACTAACATTTACTAGTTTTTTAAATAAAAAACCATTATGTACCATTGTAATTATTATTACCCTTTTAATCATAAAAATTATTAATATCCCGAAAAATACAAAAAAATAATAATAGTAGTATTAGTTAGATATTTTTCTTATTATTAGGAATTTTCTAGCATTTTATTTTCTATTTTATTCCCCATTTGTAAATTTGTACCCCCACTCCCCATCGGTTGTAATAGCTAGTAAATATTTGTATTGCTTTACTATTTATTTATTATTCGCAAAGCACAAACCAAAAACATTTTCAAACTAATACTCGTGCGAGTCATCTTTTAAACCCTGAGTTGACAAAGCTTTGAAGCGTCACAACGGCCACCCTTTTGTGCACACACCACACTTACTCTTGGGCTTACAATGAAACCTTGATTGAGTGGTTAAACATTATTTAATTATCTAATTAGGTTATTTAAAATTAATAAGTTTACCTAATTAATTTTATTAAACTAATTACTTGATTAAGTTTTGTATAATTAATCGATTAAATTTATTTCGCGCATGCACCTACACAATATAAATCATTTATTTGCGCAAGCCACCTTGTATGGGCTTTTAATTTATTTACTTGCTTTATTTAATGCTTGTATGCTATTGTGTGTTCTTTTCCATTACCGCACCTTAGGACCGTATATTCAATTAACCATAACTCGCATTGCAAAAACACTTTCATAATAAGTTTCAAACCTCGATCCAACGTCGAGTGCATTTTCGAAATCTTTTTCATAATAAAGCACAAGTTTTTTAGTCGTTAAACGCTAGACTAATTGCTAAAAAACTTGTCCCCCAAACAAACTTTAGTCTTTAAGTCGTTGGACGCTAGACCCGTGGCTTAAAGACTCCTAAATAACGTGAACTTCGTTTCACTTCACTTTTTCTCAAGAAAACTTTTTGGGTGATAGACGACTTGGGCGAACTTTCGTTCCTCGGGTTTCTAGTATTTGAATCGTGAGACGCTAGCCTCGTTGTTCGGTACTTTTTCATCCACATAAAAAAAACCATTCAATTCACTCAAATTCTTTTATCGCTCATATGCGATCGTAAAAAAACTCTTTTCGGATAAAGAGAATGTAATAGTCGTTTCAAATACGAACAAGGACTTAAGCTTTTCAAACAAACAAAACAAGTCCTAGTTCAAAGTATTTGAAATGTCTAAATGCACGATTTTTCTTATAAAATCAATACAACAAACTTAAAACCTTTTCGAGAGGAACTACAGAGTTTTGACTTTCCCATTGCACGAGGGAATATGTAGGCACACGGTTCTGAAACCGTGCCAAACTCAAAATAATAACAAACAATTTCTTTTCCTTTTGGTATTCATAACTTAGCAATAAACACACACACAAACGCGTAGAATTAAATGGGTCCCATCGAGTACGATGGATGTAAGGGGTGCTAATACCTTCCCCTTGCATAACCGACTCCCGATCCCACTTTTTTTTGGTCACGTAGACCGCCTTATCCGCTTGTTTGGGGTTTTATCTATATTTTCCCGTTCTTTTTAGAACAAATAAAATTAGGTGGCGATTTCACTAGTTTTCGAGAATTAAAAGATTTTTGAAAATCGAGTTGCTTCAATGAGATAAAAAAAATGCATTGTCTTGTATTTTTTGCTTATGTTTATGTTTGGATTCTTTGATCATTTGCTAATCATTTCCTTTCTTGTTTCATGTAACTCGGGCATTGGATTGACGAAAGCAAAGTGGCGAGGATGAACCATGGTGTGGCTTTGGCACAACATTCAAGCATGGAGGAATGGAGACTTGAAGGAATCGGAGGGAAGGCTTGAAAATGAAGTCGAAGACATATCCATGAAGAAACTTGCAGCTTGGAGGATTCACAAATAGTTTAGGATATACTAGTATTATAAGGACCTTGTAACTTGTATTTAAAGTTTTGACAAGTTGTAATACACGAATCTTGACTTGTTCTTGCATTTTTGTACGAATAAAACATTAGAGTGATTTGAAACTCTTGAAATTTCATGAACACAAGATTTGGTAATTATGTATCAACATGAGTCTTAGCTTTAGATCTTCAAATAATATCAATGCGATCTTCATCGTTGTAGCAATTGTAGATGAAAGTTGGAAATCCGTCATGCACCAAATATTATTAAAATCTGTCATAAACTAATATTAATTTGGTTGAGACACACCATGTCGAAATGTTGATTAGAATATGCGCCCAATTCCAAATCAATCCATAACCCCAATCCGTAGTCTTGAATCAAACGAGTAGTAACACGGTTGTTGTATTTTTAGAGCTTGAATCCTTTAGTATGTGAAACTGGAGAGAATTAAACTCTTCTTGATGCAAAGATGGTTTGATGACTTAGATTCTAGAAATACTTGAATTCCTTTGAAGTTCCCGGTCATAAAGCTTTCGTGTTTATCCATTCATGTAGAAATTCGGAGCCCTTTTCCATTTGAAACAAAAGTCGAAACTCTAAGTTTCAAATAAAGTTCTTGATTCAAAACCTTATCCAACTTGACGATTTCATGATTCTTTAAGAATTGAGCGATAGATTCCACTTGAAATTAATGGGATTATCACCGCATTTGCAAATTGAAACAAATCGGTAGTAGAGAAAGATTTGAAACCAAATGAATTTCAAAAAGAACTTCTAACTTTACATTGAATGCCTTGAATCTCGTGAGCGATGAACATGACTAGAAAAATTTAAACATGTGGAAACTTGGACATTCTTGAATCTTGTAAGCAATTACTCTGGATGAGCATTTTCACACATGCCATACGTCAACTCTTCTTGAAGAACGAACTAGATAATCAGAAGAAAACCAAGGCATCAGACTTCGCAGAGTAAAATCTCGAACCACCAGTAAATCCTGAACTCGTGATGAATTGATTTCTTGAATTCAGGAGGCAATGATATTCAAAATAACAAAACTTATATAGTTTCATTAAGAAAGAGACCACTCATTTCAACAATCAAAATCCAAGCCCCAAAAAAAACTGATAGATAAGAAAAGATAAGATTCATCGTTTAAACCTCGTCGTTTTCAAAAATCCTAGATTGGTTGAAAGCACCACATCTTTTCTGCTCAAAGGAAGACGTCAGGAAGTCAACTCCAACCCGTAACCATAGAACCAGTGGTATGAATGCATGTAAATGTTATGATAAACGTGAAGCCTAAACCAGATAAAATCGAGATAGGAAGGCAAATTTTGGGGTGCAACAGTTAGGGAAAGTAAGCTGTTGAGTTTCAAAACCATAGTTACAGGATGTTTTAGGATGAACGAACCCCACCATCGTGATCGCAAGGGTCTAATTATTGAATCCGGACATTTTGTTTTTGCTTTTCTATTTGTTTTCGCAGGTTTTGCAAAAGGTGGTGATCAGAGAAGATGGCCAGAGCGTCTCTCCCGGCGTCTCTCCTGGCGTCTTTGACTGCAGGTCAACTTCTGGATGCCCAGAAGTACCATCTCCAAAAGTTCCAACTTCTAGATCCTCAAAAGCGACATCTCAGAACTTCTGGATCCCCAGAAGTACCATCTCCAAAAGTTCCTCTGGATCCCCAGAAGTACATCTCCAAAAGTTCCTCTGGATCCCCAGAAGTACCATCTCCAGAAGTTCCAACTTATGGATCCCTAGAAGTTCCAACTTCTGGATCCCCAGAAGTACCATCTCTAGAAGTTCCAACTTCTGGATCCCCATAAGTTACATCTCTAGAAGTTCCAACTTCTGGATCCCTAGAAGTGCCATCTTCAAAAGTTGGAACTTCTGGATTCCCAGAAGGAACGCCAACGGAAAGTCCAGAAGGAAACAACTCCTGTGTCAGAAGGAAGCAACTTTCGTGCCAGAAGGAAGCAGGTTCTGTGCCAGAAAGAAGCAACTTCCATGCCAGAAAGAAGCAGCCTCCATGCCAACCTCCAGATGCTCTGGGAAACAGGTTTCCAGAGGTTCTGGAGGGAACTTCTGTTAGAAGCTTTGACGGAAACCCTTATTTTTTATTTATTTTCCTGCTAACTAATTTTCTTTGCATTTTTCTTTAAAACTATTTTTTTCTAAAAAAAACCTAAAAATGTCTAACTTTAGGATTTAAGTTCAGAACATCTTTATTTAAATTTTCACCAAAAAAAGCGTTTTCTTTACATTAATCAGAATTAATTTTTTTATTAAAATCAATCACAAAACTCAAAAAGAGATAATTTTTTAGTAATTAGGTTTGCTAACTAAAACCTTTTTTTTACTAACTTTCAGAACATTTTTGCACTAACATTTTCTCTTTTTTTCATTATTTATTATTCTGCATTTAAATTCTAGAAAGGTTGTATAGGTTGCAAAAATTTTATCATTTAATAGCGTATGATTTACTTTCTGCACTTTACATTTCTGCCTTTAGTTTCTGCACTCTGTCATACCCCAAAATTTTCCCTCCTACTTCTCAAAACATTTCATGCATCCATGCTCAAGGATTCCTCAAGGGTTGATCAGACAAACCCTCTCCTAGACAATCAACCCAAACTAGGGTTTGGCAATTCTCAGATCCATATGGACTTCCAACATCTCCAATGGTCATCATGCCTCCTCATATGCTTCAAAGACTCTCCATGTCAAGTTTCAAGCTTCACAAGTCAAGTTTCCTCAGACAATTGCTCAGATGGTTGAAAATCAATTGTATTGGACAAAAAGTCAACTGTGGTCAACATACAGTCAAACTTCCTGATTTTTGGTCAACATCCTCATTTTGAAGTCACATTCATCATTTGATCAAGGGTTGATCATGATTCATCAAGAAAACTCAAGATTTGCTCAAAAGTCAAACTTTCCAAATTAGGGTTTTTCAGTGAAAAGTCAACCAAACTTTGACTGAGCATAACTTCTTCATAATTTCTCAGAAAGTTTTCCACCACCTCTCATTTTGAAGGGAATTCAATTCTCTACAACTTCATGTCTCACAAGAATTTTCAAAAAATGCTTCATTTGGAAGGTATGGATCAAAACATTACAGGTCCTTTTCAAAGTCAACAAAAAGTCAACTTTTTGTTTTGAAGATTTATTGAGCATGGAAACTCCAATTGAGATGAAACCAAAGAGTTTGGTTATAGGACACTTAGAGCTTTCTAAAAAGTCCAAGAACACTCAAAAATGTGGAAAATTGAGCAAAATACTCTATTTAGAAGTTGGGCATTTTTGAACAATTGCACAAAAGGAGATATTTGTCAAAATCCAATTTTTTTTCCAAATAGGCCTATAATTTTATGATCCAAACTTGATAATAATATTATTTGTGACCTATTGATGCCTTGCCATGACCACATTCTATTTTATTGATTTATTTTTGAATTTAAAACCATTTAATTCAAATTTAAATTATATAAAATATGAAAATAAGATATATTTTCAAGAGGACTGGATTTTTATCAATCTTGAGGTCCAAGATAGCCCACAAAACATACCAAATTCGTGCTAGCTCTCACATGGAAGAGAAAATCAAATTTTCTCCAAAATTTGATTTTATTTGAAAGAAATTTATTGCACATTCAATATCCAATCTTTTTTCACTCTCTTTGCTCTCATATTTCACTCTATAAATACCAAGCAAGCTGCCAAGAACAATACACGAAACCCTAGCCCCATACACAACCCTTATTTTGCCAATTTTTTTCTCAAATTGTCAAAAATCGAATTTCAATTTCCAGCAGGTTTCAAGGCAAGCCAACCATCCAAACACCTTCCTGAGGTTCCCAGCAATCGAAACCATCCCTCACTTGAAGCCAAGACTGCCCAGAACTCGATCCCAAGCTTGCTTCGATTTGGTATATTTTTGAAATTCAAATTTCATTATTCATGCATTGTTGATGTTTTTTGTGTGTTTGTTTGAACTCAGGATGCATATTAGGTCATGTTTGAACCATCTCATGCAAGCTTAGACGTATAGAACTCGAATCACCATAACTAGGGCATCTTGAACTGTTTGAATCGAACCGGTCGATACATGTGTTTTCAGGGCAAACTAATGGCACCATCGTGTTCGCAGCCCTTGATTTAGGGGGGTAGGGTACCTTAGAACTTTTTATTTCGTGTATTTTGCAAGTTTTGATTTCAAGTTGATCGGAGAAGACGACCGGAGCTAGGGGCTCCGGCGTCGTTGACTTGGCTGACTCCGGCGAGGGTTAGCGTGGCACAATGAAGCTGTCTGATTCGTCCACTCATGCCAACTGGGGTCCACGCGTGTTGACTGGGTTTTGATTTATAATCAGGACACGTATTCATATTTAAACCATTGATTTCAATTTCCAAACACAAAGTACACGCTGGCCCAGCAGTGGTTAAGGCGTTGGCATGTGGAAGATACTCTCCAAGGTCACAGGTTCAATCCCTGGTAAGACCAATTCTTTTTCCCTTTTGCAAAAACTAACTATTTTCATATTTTCTTATTTTCTTTTAATATTTTCATTCAATTTAATTTATCTTCTAATATTTTTATCATGCATTTAAAAAACACCAAAAATATTTATTTTTTGCATACTCATCAGAAAAATACTTATTTAATTTTTAAAATTAAAAATATTATTTTTGCATGCATATTTAATTTAATTGCTAATTTATCATTTAAATAGCTTTTAATTGATTTTTAATTATCAAATTAACTCCAAAAATTCCCAAAAAATTATTTTATCATATTGATGTCATCATTAGCATACAAACTTTTTCTCATTCAAAAATTCTTATTTTTACTAACATTTTCCTCTTATGCAATTTTCTTCTGTTTTTCGATTTTGCATCTGTTCACAGGTTATACCATTTCGGACGATTTTTATCGCTTTTCTTTTTCATATTATGTAATTTCCTATGGGATGTAATGGTTTAATTATGACTTTTATTTTCCGCACTTTCAATTATGTATCTGCCCCAAAGCCATGTAATAGCGTAGAACTTTATCTTTCTGCACTTTATATTTCCGCAATTTACTTTCCGCACCATATAAACTGCTAGTAATTAGGCATGTATGGCAAGATAAAATTGGACATAGATCACTCATAATCTCCAAGACAAAAATATCTGAATTGACACACTCTTTTCACACATGCACCCCTTAGGGTAATTCTCTCTCGTTGCCTTTACGAATTCAAATGGTCATGTCCCTCGAACGTAGAGGTATTCTAGCACCGTTGCCTTCAAAACAAATCATCATAGTCCCTTCGATACAAAGATCATAAGACCCACGATGTTGCCTCCGAATACATGATCTTGACCCTCGATTGTCGCTTACAATAAATGATGATAGTCCCTTCGAATGTGCTAGGATACTTCCTACAAGTTGCTTTCTATGACCATACGATGTCCCTTTGAATGTCCTGCTTACATCCAACGAATAGGGTTACCTACCAACTAATGGTACGGATAGCACTATTCTAAAGGAGCGTAAAATAAACACGAAAACGACCATTTTGAGTAGGTAATAAGACTTTTAGTTGCTTGCTCCGTCAAATACTTTTCACACCTCACACTTTTGTCAAAGTTCAAACTTTTTTCAAAACGAAACATTTCCGAACACTTTGTATACATTCCTACATGAATCATTACAAAGTCAAAGCGAAATGACTTTTCAAAACATTTTTTGTCAAACACACAGAAAGCACAATTTTAAAGTGATCTAAGAGCAACTAAGAGCCCGTAGATAACTACAGATGGAAAGGGGTGCTAATACCTTCCCTTTTCATAACCTTCTCCCTTACTCAGAATCTAACGAAGGTCTTTTTCTGTACTTTTTACCTTCCCTTAATTGGATAAAAGAAAAGTCGGTGGCGACTCTTGCTATCCGCACATTTGCGATACAAAAATCTCAAAGTCAGTTCACCGTATTACACACTCCCATAATATGTATCTTCCCCAAAGCCATGTAATAGCATAAGACCTTTACATTTCCTCAATTTACTTTCTGCACCTATTAACTGCTAGTAATTAGGCGTGTATGGCAAGATTAACTTAATCAATCTAGATCACTAATCACAAGATAAATATCTGAATACAACCCACTATTCACACATGCACCCACCTTAGGGTATCCTCTCTTGTTGGCTTACGAATACAATGGTCAAGTCCCTCGAACATGGGGATATCTTAGCTAAGACGCTTACAACATATCATCATAGTCCCTCCGAATTAAAGATCATAGTCCCTCGATGACCCTCGATGTTGCCTACGAACACATAATCTCGTCCCTCGATTGTTGTCTACGGAAAGTGATGATCGTCCCTACGAATATGCTAAGGTATCCCTACATGTTGCCTTCTATGACCATCCGATGTCCCTTTGAATGTCCCTTTACATCCAACTGATAGAGTTACCTACCAACTTATTGTATGGATAACGCTACCCTAAAGGAAAGCAAAATAACAGAGAAACGACTGTTCTGAGTAGGTAATAAGTCTCTTTTGCTTGCTCAATCAAAATACTGTTCACACCTCACACTTTCAAAAATTTACTTTGTATACATTCCAGCGTGAATCATTACAAAGTCTTTCCAAAACAAAACATTTTCAAACACTTCGTATACATTCCGGCGTGAATCATTACGAAGTCAAAGAGAAATGCCTTTTCAAAATATTTTCAAACACACACAGAGAAAGCAATTTATAAAGTGAGTTAAGCAATTAAGAGCCCGTAGATAACTACGGATGGAAAAGGTTCTAACACCTTCCCTTTTCATAACTGCCTCCCGTACTAAAAATCTAACGAAGGTCTTTTCCTGTTCTTTTCGCCTTCCCTGAATTAGATAAAAGAAAAGTCGGTGGCGAATCATGCAATCCGCAACATTTGTGATAAAACGCAAAACAAACAAGTCAACAAGTTCAACAAGTTCGGGTTGGGCTTTGACCCTGTTCTACACCGTCAGATTCTGAAAGCACCCAACTTGGCTACTCCCTTGAGGTTTTCTAGCGTCGACATCAGTCTCGGGCAAACAAATGTTGTTGATGATTCAAAAAATGAATTTGATATTGACAAATGGATCCGCCCCAGTGTCCCTGGCGTGGAGCTGAACAATTGGACCTCGGAAGACTACGTCCCAGTCACGATGGTCAAAGAGTAATTTTCTTTTGTTTCTGTTATTATACAAATAATTCATGTGCTCTGCCTAAGGCACAGTGAATCATATGTAGGGCCACCATATTTGCATTTGCAGCTTTTTACCATAAAATAAAAGAATGTCTTTTCATGCCCTTTCCTTCTATTTCATATCATAATTTTAAAATGCAAAATGACAATGCTTTATTTTTCTTTTTATCATCTAAAAAAAACTAAAATAAGCATTAAAACAATGATGCAGATATAATCCCACACTCTTAATGGATCCCTTCGATAACGACTCTGTTATCACTCTTTATGACTTTGATAATCCGATCAACCAAGCCGAAGAAGAGGGTGAGGAAGATTGTGAACTCCCTGAAGAGCTAGAAAGAATGTTAAAGCAAGAGGAAAATTTTATCCAACCGCATCAGGAAGAGGTTGAGAAAGTGGATCTGGGCAATTCTGATGTGATTAGAGAGGTTAAGATCGGGGCCACTTTAGAAGACAATGTGAAGCAAAGAATGATTGAATTACTCCAGGAGTATTCAGATATCTTCGCCTGGTCTTATGAAGACATGCCTGGGTTGGATACCAATATCGTTGTGCACAAGCTACCTATGAAAGAATATTATCCTCCTGTTAAGCAGAAACTTCGAAGAACTCATCCTGAGATGTCTAAGAAGATCAAAGAGGAACACTAGAAACAACTTGATGCAGGCTTTTTGAAAGTCATTTGTTATCCTCCATGGGTTGCCAACATTGTTCCTGTGCCCAAGAAAGACGACAGGGTTAGAATGTGTGTGGATTATAGGGATCTGAATAGAGCTAGTTCGAAAGACAACTTTCCCCTTCCCTATATCGACATATTGGTGGATAATACAGCTCATGCAAAACTGTTTTCATTCATGGATGGCTTCTCCGGGTATAATCAGATTAAGATGGCACCGGAAGACATGGCTAAAACAACTTTTATCACCCCATGGGGGACTTTCTGTTGCAAAGTGATGCCTTTCGGATTGAAGAATGTCAGGGCAACGTACCAACATGTAATGGTAACTCTTTTTCACGATATGATTCATAAGGATATTGAAATATATATCGACGACATGATTGCTAAATATCAAGATAAAGAAGAGCATCTGGTACACCTACAAAAGTTGTTTGACATACTGAGGAAATTCAGATTGAGGCTGGATCCGAACAGGTGTATGCTTGGAATACGATCTCGCAAGTTATTAGGTTTCGTTTTAAGTGAAAGAGGCATCGAGGTTGATCCTACTAAAGTAAAATAAATTCAAGAAATGCCTGAACCAAGAATTGAGAAAGAGGTCTGTGGCTTTCTAGGGAGGTTAAACTACATCTCTAGATTCATCTCTCACATGACTACCACATGCGAACCTATTTTCAAATTACTGAGAAAAGATCAAATGGTCAGGTGGAATGATGATTGTCAAGTCGTATTCGACAAGATAAAAGAGTATCTGCAGGAACCTCCGATTCTCATGCCTCTCGTGGAGGGTAGGCCGTTGATCATGTATTTGACAGTGCTAGAAGGCTCAATGGGGTGCGTTTTGGGACAACATGACGACTTGTTGTGCTTTAGCGTGGGCTGCTCGCCGACTAAGACAATATATGTTGACTCACACAACCTTGTTGATATCCAAGATGGATCCAATCAAGTATATATTTGAGAAGCCTGCCTTGATAGGTCGGATTGCTAGATGGAAAATTATTTTAATAGAGTATGACATCCAATATACTACTCAAAAGGCTATCAAGAGTAGCGTGTTGGCTGATTATGTTGCTCGTCATCCTGTAGACGATCATCAGCCAATGAGATTTGAATTTCCTGATGAGGATATCATGTACATCCGGGATTGTAACGTCCCTGGTCAAGATGAAGGGCTCGAACCAGGATCCAAGTGGTCTTTGGTTTTTGATGGAGCCTCCAATGAGTTGGGCAATGGTGTTGGTGTGGTAATCACCACTCCAGACGGTCATCATATCTCGTTCACAGCTCGAATTTGCTTTGATTGCACCAATAACATGGCTAAATACGAGGCTTGCATCTTTGGTATCGAGGCGGCGATTGACTTGAGAATTAAACATCTGAAAGTGTATGGAGACTCTACACTTGTGATTTGCCATATTAACGGCGACTAGGAGACTCGTCAACCAAATTTGATTCTTTACCGTGAACACGTGATGAAATTGATTCCTTACTTCGAGGAGATCACTTTCGATCACATCTCACAAGAAGAGAACAACTTGGCTGATGCTTTGGCCATCCTAGAATCCATGTTTAAAGTCAAATGGGCTAATGAATCGCCTATGTTAACCATTCAGAGATTGGATGAGCCACCCTTTTGTTTTGAGATTGAAGCAGAAAAAGATGACAATCCTTGGTTTTATGACGTCAAGCGATATCTTGAAACTCAAGAGTTTCCAGAGGAAGCTTCTGTGACAAATATGAAGTTCTTAAGAAGATTCTTGGCAAAGTTCTTCCTCAACAATGGTGTGCTATACTGTAGACATCATGACGGGTTGTTGCTCAAATGTGTTGGTCAAGATAAAGTTCCAAAGATCATCGAAGAGATGCACGAGGGCTCATTTGGAACTTATTCCAGTGGGCACACTATAGCTAAAAAGATCTTGCGAGTTGGGTGTTACTGGTCTACCATGGAGGTCAATTGTTTTAATCATGCCCGTGTTTGTTATAAATGTCAAGTATATGCGGACAAGGTGCATATGCCACCATCACCTTTAAACGTTTTAACCTCTCCTTGGCCATTTGTTGCTATGTGGGAATTGATATGATCGGGAAGATTGAGCCGACAACGTCCAACGGGTATCGCTTTATTCTGGTGGCAATAGATTATTTCACCAAGTGGGTTGAAGCAGCATCCTATGCGAGCGTCACCAAACAGGTGGTTGCCCGGCTTATCAAGCATAACATCATCTGCCGTTACGGGATTCCTGACAAGATTATCACTGATAATGGGTCAAATCTTAACAACAAGACGATGAAGCTTTGTGAGTCCTTCAAAATTAAGCATCATAATTCATCTCCGTATCGCCCAAAGATGAACGGTGCTGTTGAAGCGGAGAATAAGAATATTAAGAAGATTGTGCAGAAGATGGTAGTAACCTATCGAGATTGGCATGAGATGTTGCCTTTTTCTTTGCATGGTTACAGGACTACCGCTCGCACTTCAACAGGGGCAACCCCATTTTCTCTTGTTTATGGCACGGAAGACACAAAGCTTGATGAAGAAGAGTGGGTGCAGAAACGCTTAGACCAGTTATGCCTCATCGACGAGAAACGGTTGGCAGTTGTTGGTCACGGACAAGTGTATCAGCAGAGGATGAAGAAAGCATATGACAAGAGGGTGCGACCTCAAAATTACAAGCCTTGTGACCTCGTGCTAAAGAGGATAATTCTTCCTCAGGGTGATCCTTGGGGTAAGTGGAAGCCGAATTACGAAGGGCCATTTGTTGTAAAGAAAGTTTTCTCAGATGGTGCCATGATGCTCACAACGATGGACGAAGAGGATTTTCTACTACCCGTGAACGCGGACGTAGTCAAGAAATACTATGCATAAACTTGCTTAGTTAAAAAAGAAATAAGGGCCAACGACTACGTCCTGCATCGGATCAACGGTCGCAACTTGTGGCAACATCTTGAGCTACTCCGAAGGGCAATGATTAGTCCAATCACCTTTTTCGGGAAAAGCGAAGTGATGAGATAGTTGGAGTTATAAAAATGATAGAAGCGTTGAAACCCGATGAGGATCCATTGTCGCATTGCCATGCGTTTTAGTTTTCCTCTTATTTTAACTTTTGCAATTGCCTCATTTCAGGAATGGCCTCCTATTGTACTTGCCTATTTACAGGCCTAATCCCAATGAATAAAATGAGTTTTTGCTTGTCAATTAATTGCTTGCGTTTACTGATTTATTTGTGAAAGACGTTCAAAGTTTGTGGTAAAATTTTGCATATATAAACATTATTGGTTTTACCATGATCAGAAACTTTTGAATATTATTTCTAAACTTGAGTGGCCCGGATGGCAGACAGATTTGTCACGTCATGCCAGGGGCACTCCACTAACACTGTGTTGCAGGAATTCTTCTGTGTTTGCAGATGTCCAGATGCACTAAGTTGAAGACCAATTGAGGTTTTCCCCGGTGAGTCTACTCCTAGACAGAAATGGTCTCCAGAAGTTTGTCAGGTATTCCCCATGGATCGGTGAAGTCAACTAGCATTTTGTGCCAAGGATCATTGATGGGTGTCTTCTCATCATCCCCAATGGAGTTTATCTTTTCCTCCACAGTGCAGGTCATCGGTGTCCACTTCAGCTGGAGTTCCCCAGTGGATGTTCATCAGAATCTCAAATGTGCTCTAATAGAATATTACATTCTTTTATCCCCTGTGGAGACGGTATCTGAACCATTGATCGGATGTTCATCCCCAGTGAGTTCACATTTCCTAATATCCCCAGTGGGTTCACATTTCCTAATATCCCTAGTGTGTGAGTGCCAGTCCACTCAGTTTCTTCCCTAGTAGGAGTTGAAGTACATGTCTCCTGATATTCCCAGTGAGTCGGCGCGTCGTTTCTATCCCCAGCTGGAGTCATGATGGGTAACGGTGGAAGCTCTTACTCAAGTATTCCTTTTTTCCCAACGGATCTTTGTCCAGTGGATAAGTTTCCCATGATATCATCTCCTCAGCATGTTCGTCTGACAACATTCGATTGCCCTCAAGTGATTTTCTTTTGATTCAGCAGCTTGGCCATATCTTTGGTGGCATCCCAATGTTATTTTCCCCTGTGAAATTTCCCGATTTGAACTTGATGGCTCGGTGACCGTAGGTCACCGGTTGCTCGCTTTTTATATTTTTTGCAAACATGCATCATCGCATCTACATTAATTCTTAGGAAATTCATGCATCACATAGAATTATAAGCCAGAGATAGTAGTTCTTATCCCCAGTGGTGTTCCTACCTCTCTCTGAATTCCCAACAAAGATAATTTCTTGGGTGTGTGGCATTTCTCTTTGGAATTCATTGTGTCCCAATTCTTCCTGGCGCAATATGTCCATCATCTCCTTTGGTGTTGAAACTACCAACCCTTACCCTAGTGCAATACGTCTTCAACGTTGATAGCAAGCCCTACACTTGTTTTCTCCTTTTCGCACAAGAGTTGATTCGCTACCAATTCTTGAACAGGTCTGAGTATTATGCTCTCTTCTATATGCATGATACAGATTACTCTGTGTTATGTGTGGAGTCTGGTCAGCATTTCCAGTCTTCATCTTCGTTAAAACTTCCAGTCCATCCGCTGGTGCAACGTTCTTATTACAGGTTCTTCCCATATACCTTTTCGGGAACAAGAATACACTTGTTTATCTCCTCAGAGTACAACATTCTGAGTCAGTAAAGCCTAATCGGAACTTTCTAGCCTTTGCATCACAAACCCGTCAAGTTAATCCCTGGCGTAATGTGATTAGTCCAGTCAGTATATCAAGTCTTTTCTTTCACTAGCATGCCAGCTCTCCCTAGGCATTGTGGGTCATCTTTTGAGCACAAGAATGCACTTGTTTCTCTCCTTCGTGAACTCTAATAGGATTTTCCTGGTCTTTGCATCACGATCGTCCAGATACTTTCTAACGTAATGTGATTAGTCTAGCTAACGTATCTAGTCTTTGCTTTCGCTTGCGTGTCAGCTCTCCCCTGGAATTGTGGATTGAATTGGGTATAGGCCAATTCTTTGTAGGTCGAGAATATGTCTGTGTCTGTCTTTTCAAAATTCAGCATTTATTATGTGACCTCTCTTGTTGTGACCCAGTTAAGCCCTGGCGCAACATATCCTTTTCTCCAGTGAGGCTCATTGGAATTTTAAAAGTCCACACTTATTTCTTGATGCAGCTTTTGGGATTCAGAGCGTAAATTTTCGAGTCCATTTTGGTATTCAATCACCTCACACCTTGTCGCTCAAAAGGAAGATTCGAGCCTTGCTCCCAAGCTTGAGGATGATTGAATAGGGGCAGCTCTTGTACCCCAAAATTTACCCTCTTCTTTCCCGTATTTCTGGCTTATAATTCGATTGCATAAACATACATGTAGTCCTATACATAGCATTGATGAAAAAAGGGCGTGTTTCAGTTATCTCAGATCACTTTTTTCCCAATAAAGTGAATTTTAAGTTTTCGGCGCGTTTTCGGCACTCTAGAAGGTGTATCTCTCAGTTCGTCAGGTATTTTCTGATGATTTTTGACCGGAAAGTTCTTATTATTATCTATGATTTTCGTTTGAAAGCCGGAAGCAAATTGTGTGAGGAAGGTCCCCGAAGAAAATGATTTCTCCAGTGGTTCAAACTGAATTTTAGTGCTGAACCGTGCGTTTTTCCCACTAAATAGCTCATAACTCCCAGCTGGAAACTCGAAACTGAGCAGGACCAATTTCTAAAATTCCATATTGAAATCCTCTACAACTTTAATTTGCAACTCAGGAGTTGATTCCTTACCAATCAATACCAGAATTGTTATTCTTTGGAGTCAATTATGAGCTAGACCGAGTAATTTTCATCTGATATGTGAACTTCGAAAAATCATATCTCGCTCGATTTTTGTCGAAACAAGGTGGGACCAGTGCCAAAGGTTCAAAACTTTTGTTAACTTCGATTGTCTCAGAAATACTCAATTGCAAATTTTGATTAGAAGACCCTCGTTCGAGGCATTTTCACCAAAGAGCGCAAATAAAATTCTGCATGTGTCAGTAGCCTGAAAACTGTGCTAAAACTTCAAAAATTCTCATCACCTTGACCGTTCACCCGATCGAGTCGAAATTTTGATTCAAGCAAGTAAATTCCCATTCCGAACGCTTTTTGTTCACATTTTGACTACCAATTCCGCGCGGATTTGGATGTTTTGGATTAATTCCAAAATTTATTCGGATAATCATGATTTAGGCTTGATTATGGATCTAAGGCACTCTTAGGCCCACTTCCTAAAACTATAAATAAATTTTTTCCTTCACAATTCACAACAACACAATCATTTGCTTAATTTTCACCACAAATCACTCGCTAACTCTCTCTCAAACCCAAGCAAAACTCAAAAACAAATTTCGAACTTCAACTTTCCCTCCAAGGAACCACCACAGGCCACCACCGGACCTCTGCCTGACAATTGTCACCACCGTAAACCGCACTAAGCGCGCCCTGTGATTTCTCATTTTTCTCATTGCAGGTTTCTCTCACAGGACTCTTGGTCCTCTTCTCCTTCGTTTGCTCGAATTTGACCTAGAAGGAGCCAATTCCTCTTTATTTCTCTTCAATTTCAAGAATTAAGTAATTCTCCTTCATCTTCTTCAATTCTCCATTGAAGACTTCAAGTTTCTTCAAGAATTCAAGGTCGATTTCAAGGATTATCATCAATTCGACGTTGATTTGGTATTTTCTTTGAAGAGCACAAGGAATTCCTCTTCAATTTGATTCAAACTTCAAGTTCAAGTAAGTGTTTAGTTCAATTAAGCACTTATTTTAAACTATTATTGACTTTTATCTTTTCTTGAAATTGAACATTGAAATTGCTTGCAAATTCCATGTAGATTCTTATTTTTAAACTTTCATTATTGATTTCTTTGATTTGAATTGGATTTTGCAACGTCATTTGTGTCGGTGTGAGGATTTTTGTACATAGCTCACATATACACTTGTGAATTTATGTTTTACTTGCATCTAGGCCATAAATTTGTGCATCTTACATCATCTATCACATGCTCATGCATTAGAGAGCATTTAGTTTGATTGAATTGCATTGATACATGATTATTTGAGGTATAATTTGCATTCAAAAGTGTGTCGACATGTAGATTCAAAGGCATTGTGATCATTAGGCACATTGTGCATTGTACATAATCCATGCATATGCATATGCATTTCAAATGTTTGTGTAAATGTACAACTTGGACTTGACATGAGATTTCACTATTTATTTGTAGCATGACTTGTGTTATACCCCAAAATTTTCCCTCCTACTTATCAAGACAATTCACATCTCCATACTTAAGGATTTCACAAGGGTTGACCAGACAAACCCTCTTCTAAGCAATCAATCCAAACTAGGGTTTTGATTCTCTCAAGTCAGAATGAATTTCTAAGGCTCCAAGTGGTCATCATACCTCATCATATGCTTCAAGGGATCACCATGTCAAGTTTTAAGCCTTACAAGTCAAATTTGCTCATCCAATTGCTCAAATGGTTGAAAATTATTTGTATTGGGCAGAAAGTCAGTTGTGGTCAACATACAGTCAAACTTCATAATTTGGGTCAACATCAATATTTTGAAGTAATATTCATCATTTTATCAAGGGATGACCATTATTCCTCAAGGAAAGTCAAGATTTGATCAAAAGTCAAAGTTTCTAAATTAGGGTTTTTCAGACAAAAGTCAACAAAACTTTGACCAGGCATAACTTCCACATACTTTATCAGAAATTTTTCCACCAAAGCTTATTTTGAAGGGAATTCAATTCTCTACAACTTCATATCTCACAAGCTTTGGCCAAAAATGCTTCATTTGGAAGTTATGGATCAAAAACATTAGAGGTCCTTTTAAAAGATAACAAAAAGTCATCTTTTTGCTAAGAAGTGTTCATGAACATGGAAACTTCAATGAAGATGAAACCAAAAGTAGTGTTTAGAGGACATATTGAGATTTCTAAAAAGTCCACTAACACTCCAAAATGTTGAAAATTGAGTAAGATACAAATTATGCAAGTTCGACATTTTTGAGGAGGTGCACAAAGAAAAATACCTAGCAAATGCAAATATTTTCAAAATGGGCTTAAGTATTCATGATCCATGCTTTTTCTTGAGAATATCCACGACCCCTAAGTCCATTTACATGCTTCCTGTCCATTTATTTAATTTATTTTGGAATTAAATCATTTAAATTCAATTTAAATGAAATAAAATGTAAGGAGCAAGGTTATGACAAGTTGGGCTTGGTTTCTACTTGTCTTGAGGACCAAGGAAGCCCATGAAAGCTGTCGAATTCATGCAAGAAGGTTTAATGCAATATTGAGCCAAGTTTGGAAAGATTTCATACAAATTTCAAATCAAATATTTCATCCATCAATGCATGATATTTCCTCATTATTTCTGACCTAATCTCATGCTCTATATATACATGATACATTCACAAGCATAAAAAACGAACCCTTGCCTCCACAAAGAACCCTAAATCTCTCAAAAATTCAAGAAAACTTGCAAACTCGAATTTTATTTTCCAGCCACTCTCATTCACTATCAAGCACTCCGTCGTGCTCCTGAGGTAATTTTGAGTAAGTATACATCATTATACATGGCCATAACACGCTGAAACATGCATACTATGCACCTCCGATTGCATATTTTTCATGAAATTGTGTTTCGTTTTTTAACGTGTTTTAATTGAAACTAACCATTCTAATATGTTCATAAGATGTCATAGAACAGATCTGGACAATCGTTGATGAGCTCTAATGGCCAAAACACGATCTGCCATTGTTAGGGCTTTGGATCGGAGAAGCTTTGTATCCATAGTTTTAGGAAGTTTTAGAACGAACTAATCCCACCATCGTGTTCGCAAGGGTCTAATTAGTAGATCTGGGCACTGTTTTGTTGTTTTTTTGTTCAATTTCGCAGGTTTGAAGTTCGGAGTGGCCGAAGAAGACGACTGGAGCTTTGCTCCGGTGCCTCTGACTTGTTTAATCGGCGGAAACCTTCTGACCTAGGCGTGGCGTGTTTCCATTCATCTGTTCTAGCAATAGGGGTCCCACAACTTGATTTGTTTTAAAATTCAAAATATAACACGTTAACCCTCATAATCAATTGGATGTGTTTTGATAACAACTTGACAACTTGGCTCAGATGGTAACACGTGCAGGCTAGTAACCCAGGGGTCTGGGGTTCTATCCCCAGTGCCACCCCTTTCTTTTTCTCACTTTTCCAGCTTTTTTTTTTTTTTCCATTTTCTTAATTTCATTTATCTTTCTTTTCAAAATTAATTAAACCCTTTTCAAAAATCAGAAAAAAATATTTCTTTTTGCATTTAGGTCAAAAAAATACTTATTTAATTTTTTACATTAAAAAAATCATTTTTTCACTTATATTTTAATTAATCGTTAACTAATCATAAATTAGCTTTTAATTACTTTTTCCACATTAAAATTGGTTATAAAAAACTCCAAAAATATTTTCTTTTCTAGTAATTAGGGTTACTAACCTAAAAACGTTTTTTTACTAAATTTTCAAAACATTTTTATTAACATTTTACTTATTATTCTGATTATCTATTTACTATTCCACATTTACAGTTCTAGAAAAGATGTATAGGTCCCAAAGTTTATCATGTAATAGTGTAGATTTAGAATTCTGCCTTTACTTTCCGCATTGCTATTATGTATCTGCCCTAAAGCCTTGTAATAGCGTAGGATTTACGTTTCCGCACTTTAATTTCTGTACATATATCTAACTGCTAGTAATTATGGTTTGCATGCTAAGACTAAAATCAACCCTAGATCACTTCTAAATTCAAGATAATATATCTGAATACAACACACTCTTCACACTTGCACCCCCTTAGGGTATCCTCTCTTTTTGCCTTTTGAATACATAGTCATCCCTCGAACGTAGGGATATCTTAGCTAAGACGCTCACAAATAATATCATTATAGTCCCTTCGAATCAAAGATCATAGTCCCTCGATGACCCTCAATTGTTGCCTACGAATACATGATCTCGTCCCTACATGTTGCCTTTTATGACCATACGATGACCCTACGAACGTCCCTTTACATCCAACGAATAGAGTTACCTACAAACTAATGGTATGGATAGCGCTACCCTAAATGAAAGCAAAATAACATGGAAACGACCAGTCTGAGTGGGTAGTTACTCTTAATTTCTTGCTCTATCAAAATAATTTTCACACCTCACACTATTTTCAAAAAATTTCAAACACTTTGTATACATTCCAGCGTGAATCATTACAAAGCTAAAACACTTTTCCATAACAAAACATTTCCAAACACTTCGTATACATTCCAGCGAGAATCATTACGAAGTCAAAGAGAAATGTCTTTTCAAAAATACTTTTCAAACTACACAAACACAGAGAGAAATTTTTCAAAAGTGAGCTAAGCAACTAAGAGCCCGTAGATAACTACGGATGGAAAGGGTGTTAATACCTTCCCTTTTCATAACTGCCTTGCGTACTCAGAATCTAACGAAGGTCTTTTCCTATTCATTTCATCTTCCCTTAACTAGATAAAAGAAAAGTCGGTGGCGACTCTTGCTATCTGCAACATTTGCGATAAAACACAAAACAAACAAGTTAGTTCTCCCACCATGTTACAGAACTGGCGACTCTGCCGGGGAAAACCCTAAAGAGAGGATACCTTAGGGCTTTAGATCACTTTATTGCTTTCATTGTTTGACTTATCTGCTTTACGTTTAAGGGTTGCTTGGGTATTATACTTTTGGGGGATCCTACACCTGGATCCAGGTTTCCTTAGGTAAGTAGCAATAAATCATCGCGACTGTTAGGCGTATACCGAAACGGTCAAAATGATGGTTACGTTAGTGCGACACTTTCGATGTCCCGATGCTCCTCATGTTCATTTGAGGAAAGTATTTGGCATCTGCGTGGTGTCATAAGCTCTAACTCAACTTTTAGAACCCTAATTGACCCATCTTAGCCATTAGAAGGTAGTGAGATGGTCGGCTTCGGTGCAGACTGAGGTTGGTTGATACTCGATGCTACGCTAATTAAGATTCGACTTTCGGGATGTTTCGATCGACCACTTGGTTGTCGTATTGAAATAAAGCTTACGAGAAAGATCAATGATATGAGATTCCTAGAACCCGGTTACTATTATAGGACAGGTTGAACCCACTTAAACTCTGGTAGGGTAGACACCTATACCTCATGCAAGCCTTAAACCTAGGGCTATTGTGTGAATTTCTTGTGCTTGTTTTAAACATGACATCATGACATCATAACATCATATCATTTCTAACTATTTTAAGGACCTAGAGATTTATCTTTGCTTTGTTTTGTAGGAGTTATGGCTTCCGGGAAGACTATCTGAATCAACTTCATGGGTATACCTTCTCAACTCAAAGAATTAGTTTCAGAAGTTCCCGGTCATGCTTAGTTTATCAAAAGGCATGGTTATCTACTTGACTTGGTTATCTCCGGATTTGAAGAAGATATGATGCACGTCGTATTTGAGTTCTTTGATCTGAAACATCACTGCTTTACATTCCTAGATTATCAGTTGGTGCCTATATTGGAAGAGTTTTCTAAGCTACTTGGGATACCTATCCTTGATCAGATACCATTCACCGGTTCAGCAAAAGCTATGAAATACGAAGACATTACATCAACATTACATCTAAAGCGAGTAGACATTGAAGCTAATTGGGAAACAAGAAGCGGAGTTAAGGGTTTGCTTGCTAAATTTATAATAAAGAAAGCTCGAGATTTCCTAAAGTCTATGAGTTTACATGCATTCGAAGACATTTTGGCCTTGCTAATCTATGGCTTGGTGTTATTTCCTAATTCTGACCAGTTCGTAGATGTAAACACCATCAAGATATTCCTCACTCGTAATCCTGTGCCTACCTTACTTGGGGATATTCTGCATTCTCTCCACACTCGTACTACCAAAAGACAAGATACTCTCATGTGTTGCATACCGTTACTTTCCAGGTGGTTTATTTCGCACCTTCCTCAATCAGTAATGAAGAACGAGCAAAGATTGAAGTGGTCTCAGAGGCTGATGTCACTCTCTCATTCAAATATTCGTTGGTGTTTGTTTTCTCAAAAGGATTTCACTTTCATTGAGTGTTACGAGGAATTCCCTTATGTACCACTCCTTGGCATAAGGGGAGGTGTAATACGGTGAACTGACTTTGAGATTTTTGTATCGTAAATGTGCGGATAGCAAGAGTCGCCACCGACTTTTCTCTTATCCAATTAAGGGAAGGTGAAAAGAACAGGAAAAGACCTTCGTTAGATTTTGAGTAAGGGAGAAGGTTATGAAAAGGGAAGGTATTAGTACCCCTTTCCATCCATAGTTATCTACGGGCTCTTAGTTGCTCTTAGATCATTTTAAAAAGTGCTTTCTGTGTGTTTGACAAAAATGTTTTGAAAAGGAATTTCGCTTTGACTTTGCAATGATTCATGTAGGAATGTATACAAAGTGTTCGGAAATGTTTTGTTTTTGAAAAGAGTTTAAACATTGACAAAAGTGTGTGGTGTAAAAAGTATTTTGATAGAGCAAGCAACTAAAAGTCTTATTACCTACTCAGAATTTGGTCGTTTTCGTGTTATTTTACGTTCCTTTAGAATAGTGCTATCCATACCATTAGTTGGTATGTAACCCTATTCGTTGGATGTAAGTGGGACATTCGAAGGGACATCGGATGGTCATAGAAAGCAACTTGTAGGAAGTATCCTAGCACATTCGAAGGGACTATCATCATTTATTGTAAGCGACAATCGAGGGTCAAGATCATGTATTCGGAGGCAACATCGTGGGTCTTATGATCTTTGTATCGAAGGGACTATGATGATTTGTTTTGAAGGCAACGGTGCTAGAATACCTCTACGTTCGAGGGACATGACCATTTGAATTCGTAAAGGCAACGAGAGAGAATTACCCTAAGGGGTGCATGTGTGAAAAGAGTGTGTTGATTTCAGATATTTTATCTTGAAATTATGAGTGATCTATGCCCAATTTTATCTTGCCATACACGCCTAATTACTAGCAGTTTATAGGGTGCGGAAATTAAATTGCGAAAAGTAAAGTGCGGAAAGATAAATCCTACGCTATTACATGGCTTTGGGGAAGGTACATAATTGAAAGTGCGGAAAATAAAAGTCCTAATTAAACTATTACATCCCATAGGCAGTTACATAATTGGAAAAGAAAAGCGATAAAAATTGTCCGAAACGGTGTAACCTGTGAACAGATACAAAATCGGAAAACGGAAGAAAATTGCATAAGAGGAAAATGTTAGTAAAAATAAGTATTTTTGAATGAGAAATTTTTTTTGTGTTAATGATGACATTAATATGATAAAATATTTTTTTGGGAATTTTTGGAGTTGATTTGATAATTTAAAAACAATTAAAAGCCATTTCAATGATTAATTAACAATTAAATTAAATATGCATGCAAAAATAATAATTTTAGTTTTAAAAAATTAAATAAACATATTTCTGATAATTAGGCAAAAAATAAATATTTTTGGTGTTTTTTAAATGCATGATAAAAATTATTGAAGATAAATTAAATAGAATGAAAATATTAAAAGAAAAATATAGAAAATATGAAAATATATGTTAGTTTGTAAAGAAGCAAAAATAAATGGTCTTGCCAGGGATCGAACCGGTGACCTCTTGGATGAAAACACGCGCCCCTTGCCTTACCACTAGACCAAAGCGCATTTGGTGTTATGAAATTGAAACGAAGCTTTTTATCTGAATTCGATTTGGAACCCAGAACAAGATCTTCATCTTCTCCATTTGAATTTTTGAAAAGTTAGCGTCGACTTCCTTCGACGCTATGACCCCTGCAAATTCCAAAATCTCATACAAGTAATATAAATGAATTGTGAGTACATGAATCGATTGTAAATTGAAATCTAAGCACGATGGTGATGGTCTTTTGTCCAATTTTTCCGTTTTAAGGAAACCCCAATTTGGTTCAGAAAACCCTAATCATGGTAATTCGTGTTTCAAGCCATAGAAATGCAATTAAACCATCCAGAAAGCTTGCAAACTTCAAACTAAACACAAAACAAACAACAAAACATGTTAAAAATGCATGAATAACAGAATTCGATTTTTGAAAAAGTGTGACAAACCGAAATCGTGTTCTTTCAATTCTTGATGTTTTTGAATGATGTAAGGGTCTGGAATGCTTCAAGGGATGTCAAGGAATGTGTTTGGATGCTCAAAACCGATTGAAACAAGCTGGAACTAGGGCTGCTAGTGACTTGTAAACAGTTTTTGACTTTAGGTTAGGGTTCTTGAGGCAATTTTTCTGTTCTTTCTTGTGTGATATGCATTGTATATTTATAATGGATGAAAATTGAGCTGATTTGAGGAACAAATAATCATCAATCAATGCAAAGATTATTTGATTTTATACAAAATCAAATCTTATCTTTTTTGATCAATTTCAATCAATTTCTTGCCAAATCTTTGCAAATTTCGAAATTTTCCAGCTTGTGTGAGTTACTTGGATCTCAAGTATGAGAGAAAAATCAATTTTGCATTTAATTTTGATTTTATACCTTATTTTTTAATTTAATTTGTATTTAAGTGAATAAAATCCAAATTAAATAGAAAAATAAAGCTAAAATTCGTGGCATTGGGCTTGGATGTTCCAAATTGTCTAAGGAACAAGTTTGAATGAAGAAAAACTAGGCCCATTTGCAAAATTTTGGATTTTAACAAGTATCTCTCTTTGTGCACTTCTTCAAAAATGCCCAACTTGTACAAGGTGCATTTTGCTCAATTTTCCACATTTTTGAGTGTTCTTGGACTTTTTAGAAAGCTCTAAGTGTCCTCTAAACAACCTCTTTGGTTTCATCTCAATTGGAGTTTCCATGCTCAATAAATCTTCAAAACAAAAAGTTGACTTTTTGTTGACTTTGAAAAGGACCTGTTATGTTTTGACCCATACCTTCCAAATGAAGCATTTTTTGAACATTCTTGTGAGATATGAAGTTGTAGGGAATTGAATTTCATTCAAAATGAGAGGTGGTGGAAAAATTTCTGAGAAAGTATGAAGAAGTTATGCTCAGTCAAAGTTCAGTTGACTTTTCACTAAAAAACCCTAATTTGGAAAGTTTGACTTTTGAGCAAATCTTGAGTTTTATTGATGAATCATGATCAAGCCTTGATCAAATGATGAATGTGACTTCAAAATAAGGATGTTGACCAAAAATCAGGAAGATTGACTGTATGTTGACCACAGTAGACTTTTTGTCCAATACAACTGATTTTTAACCATCTGAGCAATTGTCTGAGGAAACTTGACTTGTGAGGCTTGAAACTTGACATGGAGAATCTTTGAAGCATATGAGGAGGCACGATGACCATTGGAGATGTTGGAAGTCCATTTTGATCTGAGAATTGCCAAACCCTAGTTTGGGTTGATTGTCTAGGAGAGGGTTTGTCTGATCAACCCTTGAGGAATCCTTGAGTATGGATGTATGAAATGTTTTGAGAAGTAGGAGGGCAAATTTTGGGGTATGACAGTTGCCCCTGTTCAATCTTCTTGTATTGGAAGGGTTAGATTGGCGTGTCTGCCTTTCGTGACCTGGAGGTAGAAGATGATTGAACACTCGAGTACACTTGAAAATTTGCACTCGCTGTTAACTGATGATGCGAGAATGGGCTTACAGATGCCATTTGGAGAAGTTGGAGACTATGCTGGGGAATGAGTCGTACGCTAGACTCGAGATTGTTGTCTGAATAGGAGAGCCGTCGGAGATGGGCTTGAGATGCCATCTGGAAAGATCGATGCTGAGGAGTGAGCCGTACGCTAGGCTCTGTAGACGTTTCTGGAAATGGAAGGAGCATGGAGATGGGCTTAAGATGCCATCCGGAGGGAGTCGTACGTTAGACTTTATGCTCATCTTTGAATGAAGTTATTGGTTTGTATTGGTTTTTAACCAAATATGCAGCATTCTGAAAGTGGAGAAGTGTTGATAAGTAGTCGGAGATGGGCTTAAGATGCCATCCAAGGCAACTGAGTCGTACATTAGACTTTGTAGTTGGTGTTGATAATAAGAGAGCGTTAGAATAAATCCTCGTGCTGATTACTCTGAGGGGATAGTAGTTGGAAAAATGTGGATAGCTTCCCTACTGTGCTTCGGGCATTGATCCAATGCTTGTTATCGGAGGATAACTTGTGATCGTTCAGATAGTTTTCCCATCTGGCTTTGGGCATTAATCCTGGATCTGTAGTCGGAGGACAACAAGGGCGGTCTTTCAGATAGTTTTCCCGTTTGGCTTCGGGCATTAATCCTGGACCAGTTGTCGGAGGACAACTAGGGATCGTTCGATAGTTTTCCGTCGGCGGGCATTAATCCTGGACCAGTTGTCGGAGGACAACTAGGGCGGTCGTTCAGATAGTTTTCTCGTCTGGCTTCGGGCATTAATCTTGGACCAGTTGTCGGAGGACAACTAGGGCGGTCGTTCAGATAGTTTTCCCGTCTGGCTTTGGGCATTAATCCTGGACCTGTTTGTTTCAGAAGTGATTTGCACCTGTTTTGGAAAAAACAAAAGAAACTTTGATAGGATATCGTTAGTTTTATGCAAAGTATGATGCATGACGATGTGTATGAATGACATATGCATATATTATGACTTTCATGAGTAATGTATGAATGATAGATGTTGTGGTATTTCAAAACATATCCATCTTGAGGAAGATGCGGATGTTCTGTTTGGGGATTCCTGACTTCTGTTTGGGGATGAAGCGGATTGGAAACCCTGAGAAGAAAGATGACCTCGATTCCTCCGATGCACTATCTGACCAAGTCTTGAGTCTAGATATTATTGAGGATGGTAGAGATCGAGAGATGCGCCGCTGAGGATCTTGTGCATAGACCCTGTTGGGGAGAATCTAAGAGGTACTCTACTGGGGGTTTTACGCATAAATCCTGCTGAATAGTATTTGATAGTTGCTGGGAGACCAGGTTATAAGGATCTGGAGCCCGTTGAGATCTCTGGATGAGGAACAAAAAATATAGGTTTCCTCCGGTGCACTATCTGACCAAGTTTTAGGTCTGGATACTGCTGTTGCCGGGGAGGTGATGATTGTCAAGAGATATTTTTGTTGGGGATACCTCTGCTGGTGATGAATCGTTACTGCTTGGAGACTGATGTAACATGGTTTTGTTGAGTGGAATCACTGCTCGGGGGCTACTGTATACTCCGCTGGGGAAGGTTTGTTGTGAGTGACACCTCTGTGGGGATCATGCTCTGCGGGGGAATGTTTTGGTGACTTTCGTCGTCATCTCAATTCCTGGAGCCTGTAGTAATTACTTTTGTATGTTCACTTTTTCGCATGTTTGTGAATGTATTCTTATTGTCAAATGCATATAATCATTCAAAGCAAACGTTGGACTTTATGCAAATAACAAATAGCAAAAATTGTAAAGAGAAAGAACTCGTATTTATTTGAAATGCGGCGTATGGCCAAGTAGTTTATACACAAGAAAGGTAAAAAGTTATGCGGAAACAATCTCGTTAAGTTCCAACTATGCTAGTACTCATATATTTCAACTATCTCATCTCCTTGTTGTCAGTAGAAAGTGAGTAGACTGATCTTCGCCATTTGAATCTTGAATGCTGATAGTAGTAGTCTGGAAGTAGGTGATCTGGACGAGAAATAGTCGTACGCTTAAATCCCTAACTTTTGTCTAGACCGTCCTTTCGGGTTTTCAGTCTACCGGGATACCCTTTTTTGCCCAAGTCGCCTTTGCAGGTTTTCGACTTGTCGGGTGTACATGTTTTGTATATATCCTTAACTTTTGCCCGAACCCTTTTGGTTTGCCAGGATGCCCTTATTTTTGCCTAGGCCAGTCGACCTAGCGGGTCTCTTTTATGCGTAGTATTTTTTGACTATATCTGCGTTCACAGGGTGTGGAAAGTCTTCACCATCCATGGTGCTTAGTATCATTGCTCCGCTGGAAAATATTGTCTTGACTACAAACGGTCCCTCGTAGGTGGGATTCCATTTGCCCCTGGGATCACCTTGTGGAAGAATGATGCGCTTGATTATTAGATCATCGACTTGGTAGACTCGATGCTTGACCTTCTTGTTAAATGCTCTGATCATTCGCTTTTCTGATAGATCTGTCCATGGCAGATGGACAGAGTCGTTTCTCATCAATCAAGTTAATCTGGTCAAGGCGAGTCTGGATCCAATCGTCTTCGCCTAACTCTGCGTCCTTGAGGACTCTAGTAGAGGGTATCTGAACCTCTATTGGTAGGACCGCCTCCATACCGTATACTAGAGAGAAGGGGGTTGCCCCTGTTGATGTCCGTACTATAGTGCGATAACCATGAAGAGAAAATGGTAACATCTCATGCCAATCTTTGTAAGTCACTGTCATCTTCTGTATGATCTTCTTAATGTTCTTGTTGGCGGCTTCCACAGCGCCATTCATCTTAGGCCGATAAGGAGAAGAGTTGTGATGCTTGATCTTGAACTGCGTGCAGAGTTCGGTGATCATCTTGTTGTTGAGATTAGAACCGTTGTCTGTGATGATTCTTTCAGGAGTGTCATACCGATAGATAAGATTATGCTTGATGAATCGAGCCACAACATTCTTGGTAACAGATGCGAACGAGGCTGCTTCTACCCACTTGGTGAAATAGTCAATTTCCACAAGGATGAAATGATGTCCGTTGGAAGCTGTGGGCTTGATTTCTCCAATCATGTCAATGCCCCACATTGCAAAAGGCTAAGGAGCTGTTAGAACATTCAGAGGTACCGGAGGTATGTGCACTTTGTCGGCGTAAATCTGGCATTTGTGACAAGACCGAGCATAGCGGTGACAATCAGCTTCCATGGTGGACCAATAGTAACCTGTTCTCAGAATCTTCTTAGCCATCATATGTCCATTGGAGTGGGTACCGAATGTGCCTTCGTGTAACTCTTCCATAATATGTTCCGCCGTTTTCCGGTCTACACAGCGGAGTAAGCACAAGTCGTGATTGCGCTTGTATAATATGCCGTTGCTGAGGAAGAATTTGGATGCAAATCTTCTCAAGAACTTCTTATCATTGACAGATGCCCCTGCGGGATATTCCTGAGTCTCAAGATACCTCTTCACGTCATAGTACCAAGGTTTCTCTTCTGTATCAAGCTCATAACAATACGCTGGTTCGTCAAACTTCTCAATGATGATCTGGGGAGCCTCGTTGTCCCATCTGACCTTGAACATAGATGACATAGTAGCCAATGCGTATGCCAGCTGATTCTCTTCTCGTGGAATGTGATTGAAAGTGATCTCTTCGAAGTAGGGGATCAAACTCAAAACATGCTCTCGATATGGAATGAGATTCGGATGCTTCGTATCCCACTCGCCCTTAATTTGACTGATCACTAAAGCTGAGTCTCCATACACTTGCAAGAACTTGATTCTTAAGTCAATAGCAGCTTTAATACCCATGATGCACGCTTCGTATTCGGCCATGTTATTAGTGCAGCTAAAACATAATCTGGCGGTGAAAGGCGTGTGTCCGCCTGCAGGTGATGTAATGATGGCGCCAATGCCATTGCCCAGTGCGTTTGAGGCTCCATCAAAGACCATGGTCCATCGGGATCCTTGTTCAGGTCCTTCGTCCGGGCCTGGTTCTTCGCAATCAATAACTAGTAAAACATCTTCGTTTGGAAATTCGAACTGCATAGACTGATAGTCATCTACGGCTTGATGAGCCAAATGATCGGCTACTACACTTCCTTTGATCGCTTTCTGAGAAGTATATTGGATGTCGTATTCGGTCAAGATCATTTGCCATCTTGCTATTCTTCCGGAGAGAGCTGGTTTCTCAAATATGTATTTTATCGGATCCATCTTGGAAATCAACAAGGTAGTGTGAGTCAACATATACTGTCTTAGTCGTGAAAAAGCGCTGCAAGTTTTCTCATTTGTGAGTATCTTGTTTCCGATCGGTAAATTTTGCTAAGGTAGTATATTGCATACTCTTTTCGACCAGACTCGTCATGTTGCCCCAACACACACCCATTGAGTTCTCTAACCAAGTACATGATAAGAGGTCTTCCTTCGGCAGGCGGCATCAGGATAAGAGGATTCTATAGGTACTCCTTGATTTTGTCAAAAGCGATCTGGCAATCGTCATTCCATTCCACCACTTGATCTTTCTTCAGCAACTTGAAGATTGGCTCATAAGTAGCAGTTAGGTGTGCAATGAATCTGGCAATGTAATTCAATCGGCTCAGGAAACCTCTAACTTCTTTCTCGGTGTGGGGAGCTGGCATTTCTTGAATAGCTCTAACCTTGGCGGGGTCAACTTCAATACCTATCCCACTGACAACGAACCCTAGGAGTTTTCCGGATCTGACTCCAAAGGTGCACTTGTTGGGATTAAGTCTCAGTCTGTACTTCTTCAACCTATCAAACAGTTTCCACAAATGATCAAGATGTTCTTCTTCAGTCTGTGATCGAGCTATCATGTCGTCGACGTAGACCTCTATCTCGTGATGAATCATGTCATGAAATAACGTCACCATGGCACGCTGATAAGTGGCGCCCGCGTTCTTCAGTCCGAATGACATAACCTTGTAACAGAAAGTGCCCCACTGTGTAACAAAAGTTGTTTTCTCCATGTCTTCGGGAGCCATTTTGATCTGATTGTAATCGGAGAAACCATCCATGAAGGAGAAAACCTTATGCTGAGCAGTGTTGTCAACCAGAACATCAATATGAGGGAGTGGAAAATCGTCTTTCGGACTCGCTTTGTTCAAATCTCTGTAATCCACACACATTCGTACTTTGCCATCCTTCTTGGGCACAGGCACCACATTAGCAACCCACTACGGATAGGAAGTAACAGCTAAGAAACCGACGTTGAACTTCTTCATAACTTCGGCTTTGATTTTCTCTGACATCTCTGGACGTATGCGACGAACCTTCTGTTTCACTGGGAGAAAACCTTCTTTTGTTGGAAATCGGTGCACTACAATATCAATGTCCAAACCTGGCATGTCTTCGTACGACCAAGCAAAAACCTCGATATAGTCTCGTAGCATCTGAACTAATCTTTCTTTAACACTGTTCTCAAGACCCGCTCCTATCTTGATCTCTTATCTGTCTCCATCGGTACCCAAATTCACAACCTCAACTTGCTCTTCGTGTGGCTGTATAGCTCGCTCTTGTTGCTGTAGCAGTCTGACAAGTTCTCCTGGCACTTCACAATCTTCCTCACCTTCGTCTTTGGCTTGGTAGATCGGATTATCGAAGTCATATTTAGCAATAGCATAGCTGTTATCAACGAGATTCGGAGTGATTCTACAGTGTATCACGTGGGTGTGTGTAAGAAACACATAGCCTTTTGAAGGGGTGATAAAGTAAAAGAAAGAAAGCAACAATTAAATGCAAAAGTCCAACGATTTTATTGAATGAAAATATGCAAATGACAGATAAAAACCCTCACAAAAAGCAAAACAAAACAAGAGCAATTACTCCTGTCTAAAGGAGATTGGTACGACGTCTTCGATCTTCCAATTTCTGAGTCCATTGTCGGGAGTTGGGAAGATCCACTTGCTGATGTCGAAGTCGCTGTCGTCGTCTTCTATAACATGAATTCCACTCTGGCTGATGCGGAAAGGAAGTTGGCCGGCACGTTCACGGTGTATAATCTTCTGACCTCTGATGGTGAAGCCTAAACCAGCCTTATCAGATTTGAAAGGAATATCGGGGAGCTGACCCCAAATGGCACTATTTCCTTCTTCAACTGCAGCTTGAGCATTCTTCAGCGAGGCCATCCTAGGCGGAACTTGCGTAACTTCAGGAGTGACAGGAGAGTTAACAGGCACGACTTTGGGTATTGTTTCAAAAGCTTAACAAGGAGTCTCAAAGAATTCACCCTCCATCTCGAGATATCGAAATGACTGTAGATGACTGACCATATATTCTTCTTCACCACATACTGTAACAACCTTCCCTTCACGGATACTTGACCGATGCAAAGTAGAGGGCCGCCCATGTATCCAAGGGCGTCCGAGTAGGCAAGAGTAAATGGACGGATGTCCATGACAAAGAAAGTGGAATCAAAAGTCTGGGAACCGACTTTAACAGGCAGGATGAGCTCTCCAAGTACTATTCGCTTAGAACCATCAAAAGCTCTCACAATTATGTCGCTGGGCTTCAAGACCAATCCTTCAACATCAAGTCGGTCAGAAGCACTCTTCGGTAGGATATTCAGGGCAGAACCGGTATCCACCAAAACATGAGACAATGTAACGCCCTTGCATTCAACAGAGATGTGCAAGGCTTTGTTGTGTTTCTTCCCGACAGGAGTCAAATCAGCATCAGAGAAGCCTAGGCCGTTGTTGGCAGCCAGGCTAGCAATACAAACTTCAAATTGATTAGTAGCAGTGTCTTGCGGCACGTGAGCATTCTTCAGAAACTTCACCAAGGCTTTAGCATGAGCCTCAGAGCACAAGAGCAGAGCAAGCATGGAGATCTTGGACGGTCTGTCCCAACTGTTCCACAACATTGTAGTCACTCTTCTTGATAATCTTTAAATTTCCTCCATTTCTCGTTTGGAGGTGTCTTCAGCAACTTCCTTTGGTACTTCTGGCTGAGCAGGATGAGTCACTGCTGGGGTCGCAATGTCTTTGGAGGAGAGATTTCTGGAGAGAATACTCTTCCGGTTCTGGTCACCTTACTTGATCCGGTGACGTTGTCTATGTTAGGAATGGTAGGTTCAACTGTAAGATCTTCAATGGTCAGAGGGTCTTGCCTGACGCCATGATAGTAAACATCAGCTCCATAATTCCAAGGGATAACTTTGTCAGAGGAATATGGGCCAGTGCAGGAGAAGTAATGAGAGGCGCCACTCTAGGCACAGGATCAGTAGAGGAAATCCTTATTGTGTTAACGTCAGCATAGTCTTCTGGGAAATCGTCACCCCATTCGGTCGCCTTAACATCTTCAATAGGAATTTTGTAGCTTTCGGGAACAATGTACTTTACCATGTGGCTGCCCAAGGTATCCCATGCAGACGGTACAACTTCATTCACATCTTCGATCTTCAGTTTCTTAGACATGTCTTCACACAGACTCTCCACAGGCGGTTTCAGGAATAGTATTTCACGGTTATCCATCATGCACTGGACACGTCTTCTCAACCAAGCACAACCATCAGGTGCAGATGGGCACCAACGACAATTCTCTGGGCATCCTGGATTGACACCGGCTTGCAGCAAATTCTTCTTAACAGTCATCAGAGGAATGGTCAAGTCATCTATGTTGAAAACATATGAGTTCTCACCAATAGCATTGGAACTTTTGTCATGGTTAGGCATAGGCGCGTTGATCACATTTGGAGTCTCAACAGGAGGATCAAACTCGATCTGCTTAGCTTTAATCATATCTTGAATCTTGTTCTTCAGAGCCCAACAGTTGTCAGTGTCGTGCCCTGGGCTATTGGAGTGGTAAGCACACCTAGCATTAGGATTGTATCTTGGAGAGGAAGTGTTGACACTCTGAGGAGGATCCTTCAAAGTAATCAGCTCTGCTGATCTTCGTGAACTGTCTTCGTGGCATGTTTTGGCTACGCGCGTTGTCTCGCTGAGTTTGCGCTGATGTAGGATTGGAGATCACAACTGCCCCCACAGATTGAGCACGGTCGGTCTTGGTTCGGCTTTTTTGACCATACACAGCATGAGTTTCTTTCTTACCACCAAAAGATCTCTTCGCAGCATTTGAAGATGACTCTACATGAATCTTCCCACTCTTGATACCAGCTTCGATACGCTCTCCTGTCAATATCAGCTCGGTGAATCCGGCTGAAGAGTTTCCAATCAGATGATTAAAGAATGGGTCTGTCAGTGTCCCCATAAACATATCAACCAATTCCCTATTGGACAAGGGTGGTTGAACTCTGCCTGCTAGATCTCTCCATTTCTGAGCATACTCTTTGAACTTCTCATCACGACCCATAGACATGCTCTGTAGTTGCATGCGAATGGGTGTCAATTCAGCATTGTACTCATACTGTCTGTAGAAAGCATCTGCTAAGTCACTCCGCGTACGGATACGGTCATTCTCTAGCTGATAATACCATTCCAACTGAGTCCCGGACAAACTCTCTTGGAAATAGTGCATCCACAACTTTCTGTCATCAGTGTGGGGATTGATCTTCTGGACATAGGACTTCAAATGCAGCCTCGGACAAGACATGCCATCATACTTGGCAAAAGTGGGAACTTTGAACTTGGGAGGAATCACCACACTAGGAACGAGACTCAGATCATCAAAATTCATCCCGGACATCTTCAGGTTTTCCACAGCATTCAGACGGTCTTCAAGTTGCTTGTACTTGTCATCTTCATTAGAGTACTGGTCATTATCATAGTGATCTTCTCTCTCTTTCTCAGACTCACGTTGGCTGCCTTCTTCATTGCCCTTGACACTCCCCTCATTCTTGACACTTCCTTCTGAGAGCTCTATCCGGCTGACCACTTTAGGACCACCTTTGTAACGTCTACCCATGTTAAGAACACCAACGACCTTCTTCTTTCTGTTGATGAGTTTCTTTAGATCTTGTTGGCCTTGGACCAAGCTGGTGAACATCTGTTGGAACTGAGCATTCTGAGCCTGGAGATCTTTGACAGTCTGTTCAAGAGCCATTTCTGCTAAAATAAATAGCGAGAGAATGAGAAAACCAATCTTCAATGTACCTGTTATGAAATGTTATGCTATGATATGCGATGTTTATGCAAATGCAATGCAATGTTTTCAAGGACCTTAGAGATTTAAATTTGTTAAACAAGCACGAACAAACATTTATTAGTTCTCTTTTTATTCTTTTTCTTTTTAAGTACAAAAGATAGTTCAAAACAATAAAAGAAAAGCATAAAAAATCCTAAAGCTCTAAGTCTCCCATGGGCGCTTCCTTTTGATGCCAGGGTAGGCGTTTATGTTTCGCTCCTCGTGAAGTAGCTTGGTCAACTCTAGCACTTTCTTCTCGCTTGCATAGCACTGAGCTTCAAATGTATCCCTTTCTTCTTTAAGCTGAATCCAGGATCTTTTCAAGTCTTCAAAATCAGTAGGCATGTCAGGATGGAGAACAGTATAGGGGTACGTCACCTATAACAACAGGTTCCATTATTACTGGTAAAACATGCGTGAATGGCATCATGAGGTTTTGAGCTCGAGCTCGCACCCATTTTTGGTAAGGTTCCCAAGGAATGGAGTTCTGGTGTCCCAAAGTCTTGGTATCAGTCTTCTTTACCATGCCCCAAGCGTGTATGAACCTTGACGTAATGGAGATCGTGGTTGTAGTCGAACACAATATCTTGGAGAAGCATATCATGAGGACCATCTCTTCGAGCAAAACCAAACTGACGTAAAGCTAGAGAAGGGTTGTAAGTAATACCTCCCCTTATACCAAGTAGCGGTACATTAGGGAATTCTCCACAACGTTCAATGAATGTGAAGTCCTTTTGAGAGAAAAGACTCCAACGGATATCTGAATGAGAGAGTGACATTAGTCTTTGAGACCACTTCAATCTTTGTTCGTTCTTCAAAACTGATGGAGGAAGGTGCGAAATAAACCACCTGGAAAGTAACGGTATGCAACACATGAGAGTTCCTTGTCTTTTAATAGTACGAGTGTGGAGAGAATGTAGGATGTCTCCAAGTAAAGTAGGCACAGGATTACGGGTAAGAAACAACTTGATGGCGTTGACATCTATGAATTGATCCGAGTTAGGGAATAGAACCAAACCATAGATTAGCAAGGCCACAATATCTTCGAATGCATGGAAACTCATAACTTTGAGGAACTCTCGGGCTTTCTTAATCAGAAACTTGGCAAGTAAACCCTTAACTCCACTTCTGGTTTCCCAATTGGCTTCAATGTCTGAGCGCTTAAGATGTAAGGCTGATGCAATGTCTTCATACTTAGGAACCTTTTCTAAACCGGTGAATGGCATTTGGTCAGGAATAATTGCCCTAAGTAGCTTAGAGAACTCTTCCAAGGTAGGAACTAGCTGATAATCTGGGAATGTAAAGCAATGGTGTTTCGGATCAAAGAACTGGAATAGGACATGCATCATATCTTCTTCAAAACCGGAGATAACCAAGTCAAGTAGATAACCATGTCTTTTGATGAACTAGGCATGGTCGAGAATTTCTGAAACCAATTCTTTGAGTTGAGAAGGTATACCCATGAAGTTGATTCGGATAGTCTTTCTAGAAGCCATAATCCCTACAAAACAGAGCAAAGATAAATCCCTAGGTCCTTGAAATAGTTAGAAATGATATGCAATGCGATGATGTCATGATGTCATGTTTAGCACACACAAACAAATCACACAATGAGCCTAGGTTTAAGGCTTGCATGAGGTATAGGTGATTACCCCACCAAAAGTTTGAGTTGGTTCATCCTGTCCTATAATAGTAACCGGGTTCTAGGAATCTCATATCATTGATCTTTCTCGTAGGCGTTTATTTCAATACGACTACCAAGTGGTCGACCGAAATTATCCCAAAAGTCGGATCTTAATGAGCGTAGCATCGAGTATCAGCCAACCTTAGTCTGCACCAAAGCCGGCCATCTCACTATCTTCTAATGGCCAAGATGGGTCAATTAAGGTTCTAAAAGTTTAGTTAGTGCTTGATGACACCACGCAGAAGCCAAATACTATCCTCAACTTGGAAATGAAGAGTATCAAGACATCCAAAGTGTCACACTAACGTAGCCATCATGTTGACCGTTTCGATATACGTCTAACGGTCGCGACGATTTATTTCTACTTACCTAAAAGGAAACCCGGATCCGGGTGTAGGATCCCCCACAAATATAATACCCAAGCAACCCTTAAAGATAAAGCAAGCAAGTCAAACAAAAAGCAGTAAAAATGATCTAGAAATCCCTAAGGCATTCTCTCTTTAGGGTGTATCCCCGGTAGAGTCGCCAGTTCTGTAATACGGTGAACTGACTTTGAGATTTTTGTATCGCAAATGTGCGGATAGCAAGAGTCGCCATCGACTTTTCTTTTATCCAATTAAGGGAAGGTGAAAAGAACAGGAAAAGACCTTCGTTAGATTCTGAGTAAGGGAGAAGGTTATGAAAAGGGAAGGTATTAGTACCCCTTTCCATCCATAGTTATCTACGGGCTCTTAGTTGCTCTTAGATCATTTTAAAAAGTGCTTTCTGTGTGTTTGACAAAAATGTTTTGAAAAGGAATTTCGCTTTGACTTTGCAATGATTCATGTAGGAATGTATACAAAGTGTTCGGAAATGTTTTGTTTTTGAAAAGAGTTTAAACATTGACAAAAGTGTGTGGTGTAAAAAGTATTTTGATAGAGCAAGCAACTAAAAGTCTTATTACCTACTCAGAATTTGGTCGTTTTCGTGTTATTTTACGTTCCTTTAGAATAGTGCTATCCATACCATTAGTTGGTATGTAACCCTATTCGTTGGATGTAAGCGGGACATTCGAAGGGACATCGGATGGTCATAGAAAGCAACTTGTAGGAAGTATCCTAGCACATTCGAAGGGACTATCATCATTTATTGTAAGCGACAATCGAGGGTCAAGATCATGTATTCGGAGGCAACATCGTGGGTCTTATGATCTTTGTATCGAAGGGACTATGATGATTTGTTTTGAAGGCAACGGTGCTAGAATACCTCTATGTTCGAGGGACTTGACCATTTGTATTCGTAAAGGCAACGAGAGAGAATTACCCTAAGGGGTGCATGTGTGAAAAGAGTGTGTTGATTTCAGATATTTTATCTTGGAATTATGAGTGATCTATGCCCAATTTTATCTTGCCATACACGCCTAATTACTAGCAGTTTATAGGGTGCGGAAATTAAATTGCGGAAAGTAAAGTGGAAAGATAAATCCTACGCTATTACATGGCTTTGGGGCAGGTACATAATTGAAAGTGCGGAAAATAAAAGTCCTAATTAAACTATTACATCCCATAGGCAGTTACATAATTGGAAAAGAAAAGCGATAAAAATTGTCCAAACGGTGTAACCTGTGAACAGATACAAAATCGGAAAACGGAAGAAAATTGCATAAGAGGAAAATGTTAGTAAAAATAAGTATTTTTGAATGAGAAATTTTTTTTGTGTTAATGATGACATTAATATGATAAAATAATTTTTTGGGAATTTTTGGAGTTGATTTGATAATTTAAAAACAATTAAAAGCCATTTAAATGATTAATTAACAATTAAATTAAATATGCATGCAAAAATAATAATTTTAATTTTAAAAAATTAAATAAACATTTTTCTGATAATTATGCAAAAAATAAATATTTTTGGTGTTTTTTAAATGCATGATAAAATTATTGAAGATAAATTAAATAGAATGAAAATATGAAAATATAGAAACACCTCTTGATGAAAACTACCACTAGACTTTGGTGTTATGAAATTGATTTGAATTCGATTTTTGGAAACCAAGAACACGCGCGAAGATCTTCATCTTCTCCATTTGAATTTTTGAAAAGTTAGCGTCGGCTTCCTTCGACGCTATAACCCCTGCAAATTCCAAAATCTCATACAAGTAATATAAATGAATTGTGAGTACATGAATCGATTGCAAATTGAATTCTAAGCACGATGGTGGTGGTCTTTTTGTCCAATTTTTTCGTTTAAAGGAAACCCCAATTTGGTTCAGAAAACCCTAATCATGGTAATTCGTGTTTCAGGCCATGGAAATGCAATTAAACCATCCAGAAAGCTTGCAAACTTCAAACTAAATACAAAACAAACAACAAAACATGTTAAAAATGCATGAATAACAGAATTCGATTTTTGAAAAAGTGTGATAAACCGAAATCGTGTTCTTTCAATTCTTGATGTTTTTGAATGATGTAAGGGTCTGGAATGCTTCAAGGGATGTCAAGGAATGTGTTTGGATGCTCAAAACCGATTGAAACAAGCTGGAACTAGGGCTGCTAGTGACTTGTAGAAACGGTTTTTGACTTTAGGTTAGGGTTCTTGAGGCAATTTTTCATTCTTTCTTGTGTGATATGCATTGTATATTTATAATGGATGAAAATTGAGCTGATTTGAGGAACAAATAATCATCAATCAATGCAAAGATTATTTGATTTTATACAAAATCAAATCTTATCTTTTTTGATCAATTTCAATCAATTTCTTGCCAAATCTTTGCAAATTTCGAAATTTGCCAGCTTGTGTGAGTTACTTGGATCTCAAGTATGAGAGAAAAATCAATTTTGCATTTAATTTTGATTTTATACCTTATTTTTTAATTTAATTTGTATTTAAATGAATAAAATCCAAATTAAATAGAAAAATAAAGCTAAAATTTGTGGCATTGGGCTTGGATGTTCCAAATTGTCTAAGGAACAAGTTTGAATGAAGAAAAACTAGGCCCATTTGCAAAATTTTGGATTTTAACAAGTATCTCTCTTTGTGCATTTAGCTCAATTTTCCACATTTTTGAGTGTTCTTGGACTTTTTAGAAATCTCTAAGTGTCCTCTAAACAACCTCTTTGGTTTCATCTCAATTGGAGTTTCCATGCTCAATAAATCTTCAAAACAAAAAGTTGACTTTTTGTTGACTTTGAAAAGGACCTGTAATGTTTTGACCCATACCTTCCAAATGAAGCATTTTTTGAACATTCTTGTGAGACATGAAGTTGTAGGGAATTGAATTTCCTTCAAAATGAGAGGTGGTGGAAAAATTTCTGAGAAAGTATGAAGAAGTTATGCTCAGTCAAAGTTCAGTTGACTTTTCACTAAAAAACCCTAATTTGGAAAGTTTGACTTTTGAGCAAATCTTGAGTTTTCTTGATGAATCATGATCAAGCCTTGATCAAATGATGAATGTGACTTCAAAATGAGGATGTTGACCAAAAATCAAGAAGTTTGACTGTATGTTGACCACATTTGACTTTTGTCCAATACAACCGATTTTCAACCATCTGAGCAATTGTCTGAGGAAACTTGACTTGTGAGGCTTGAAACTTGACATGGAGAATCTTTGAAGCATATGAGGAGGCATGATGACCATTGGAGATGTTGGAAGTCCATTTTGATCTGAGAATTGCCAAACCCTAGTTTGGGTTGATTGTCTAGGAGAGGGTTTGTCTGATCAACCCTTGAGGAATCCTTGAGTATGGATGTATGAAATGTTTTGAGAAGTAGGAGGGAAAATTTTGGGGTATGACAGGAGGTATCACTTACAACCCTTCTCTAGATCTACGTCAGTTTGGTTATGTTCGAAGAGATGGTCCTCATGATATGCTTCTCCAAGACATTGGGTTTGACTACGAAAACAATCTCCAGAACTACCGTCAAAGATTTATGCACGCTTGGGGCATGGTGAAGAAGACTGATACCAAAACTTTGGGGCACAAAAATTTCATTCCTTGGGAACCTTACCTAAAATGGGTGCGAGCTCGAGCTCAAAACCTCATGATGTCGTTTACAACTATTCTACCAATGGTTATGGAACCTGTTGGTGAAGGTGACGAACCCTATACCATTCTTCATCCACACATGCCTACTAATTTCGAAGACTTGAAGAGATCCTGGATTCAACTTAAAGAAGAAAGGGATACCTTCGAATCTTAATGCCATGCAAGCGAGAAAAAGGTATTAGAGTTGACGAAGCTACTTCACGAGGAGTGAAGCATCAATACCTACTTCAACACAAAGAGGAAGAAGTGTCCATGGGATACCTAAGCTCTAGGAATTTTCTTTTATTTGTTTAAACCTTCATTTGCACTTTCTAAAAAGTAAACTAATAAAAAGTTTGTTCATGCTTGTTTAACAAATTTAAATTCCGAAGGTACTTGAAAACATTGCATTGCATAACATTGCATATCAGCATAACATTTCATAACAGGTACACTAAAGACTGGTTTTCTTATTCTCTCGCTGTTTATTTCGGCTGAAATGGCTTTGAACAAACTGTCAAAGATTTCCAGGCTCAGAACGCTCAATTTTAGGAGATGGTCGCCAATTTGGCCCAAGGCCAGGAACATCTGAAGAAGCTCATCACCAGAAAGAAGAAGACCATTGGTATTCTCAACATGGGAAGAAATCACAAAGGACCAGTCAAGGTGATCAGACAGCTCGAATTCTCAGACAAGAGCGGCGAAACTGAAGGAAGTATCAAAAACAATGAAGGAAGCCATCATGAGTTTGAAAACATAGAAGAAGACTATATGAGTGAGTAGTATCCTGATGACAAAAATACAAGCAACTTGAAGACCGTCTGAATGCTGTGGAAAATCTAAAAATGTCAGGGCTTAACTTTTATGATCTGAGTCTTGTTCCTGGTGTGGTAATTCCCCGCAAGTTCAAAGTTCCTACCTTTGCCAAGTATGATGGCATCTCTTTCCCGAAGTTGCATCTGAAGTCCTATGTTCAGAAGATCCATCCTCATACTGAAGACAGGAAATTATGGATCCATTTCTTTCAAAAGAGTTTATCCAGAACTCAGTTGGAGTGGTATTATCAACTAGAGAGTACCCACATTCATACCTAGAATGACTTAGCAGATGCTTTCTACAAGCAGTACTAGTACAATGCTGAATTGGCACCTACCCACATGCAACTACAGAGCATGTCTATGGGTTGTGACGAGAAGTTCAAAGAGTATGGCAAAAAATGGAGATTTAGCAGGAAGAGTTCAACCACCCTTATCTAATAGAGAATTGATTGATATGTTCATGGGAACAACGCAGCAAATTCTTCAATCATCTTATTGGCAATTCTTGATTGGATTCACGAGCGATCTTGACATGCGAACATATTGAAGAAGGAATCAAGAGCGAAAAATACAAGTAGAGTCATCTTCAAATGCTGCGAAAAGGCCTTTTGGTGGTAAGAAAGAAGTCAATGTTGTGTATAGTCAAAAGAGCCGTGACAAAAGCGGGTACTCAATCGGTGGGGAAGTCACGATCTCAATCCAGTAACTGAACAAAACAACGTGCTTATCCAGAACGCGCCAAGAAGACAATTTACAAAGATCAACATGTCGTTATCTCAAGCACTAAACACATGTTGAAAGCAGAGCTCATTACTTTGAGGGATCCTAATGCAAGGTGTGCATACCACTCCAACAACCTAGGGCACGACACCAACAACTTTTGGGCCCTGAAGAACAAGATTCAAGACATGATTGAAGCAAGGGAAATTGAATTCAACCCTCCTATCGAAACTCTGAATGTGATCAACGCACCAATGCCTGACCATGGTAAAAGTGCCAATGCTATTGACAATGACTCCTATGTTTATGCGTGAGCAGTGACTATTCCTCTAATGACTATCAAGAAAAAATTTCTACAAGCCGGTGTATCTCTAGGGTGCCTAGACGACTGTCGTTGGTGTGCAATTGAATCTGATGGATGTGCTTGGTTGAAGAGGCGTATTCAACGCATGATGGACAACCGAGAAGCGTTATTTCTATAACCTCCATCTGTGGAGAATCTATGTGAAGATGTTGCTAAAAATCTGAAAATTGAAGACGCAAGCAAAGCCATACCAGAAGTTTAGGATACCTTGGGGCAGCCAAGTGGAAAGTTTGATTTTTGATTAAATATACCGCTCCCGAAAGTTACAAGATTACAATCGAAGACATCAAGGCAACTGGATGGGGAGACGATTACCTAGAAGAGTATGCTGATGTGAACACAATAAGGATCACCTCTACCGATCCTGCACCTAGAGTGGCACCCCTGATTATTATCTCCCCCAGACCAATACCATATTCCTCTAACAAAGCTACACCTTGGAATTATGGAGCCGAAGTTTACTATCATGGTGTCAAGCAAGAACCTTTGACCATTGAAGATATTGCAGTTGAAGCTACCAATCCTAACATCGACAACATCACCAGATCAAGCAAGGTAACCAGAACCGGAAGAGTATTTTCCCCAGAGATCTATCCTCCGAAAGACACTACTACACTAATTTGCATTCCTACTATCGAACCAATTCCCGAAGCTAGAGGGAAAGAAAAAGTAACTCATCCTGCTCAGACAGAAGTACCAAAGGAAGTTGCTAAGGATACCTCAAAGCAAGAAATGGAAGAAATTTTAAAGATCATCAAGAAGAGCGACTATAATGTTGTGGAACAGTTGGGACAAACTCCATCCAAGATATCCATGCTAGCTCAGCTATTGTGCTCTGAGGATCATGCAAAAGCCTTAGTAAAGTTTCTGAAGAATGCTCACATACCGCATGACATTATTGCTGATCAATTCAAAGTTTGTATTTCTAGCCAAACCGCCAACAATTACTTAGGTTTCTCTGATGCTGATTTAACTCCTGCCGGAAGAAAACACAACAAAGCCTTGCATATCTCCATTGAATGTAAGGGCACTACATTGTCTCACATATTGGTGGATACTGGTTGTGCTCTAAATGTTCTGCCGAAGAGCGCTCTCGACCGACTTAATGCTGAAGAAGTGGTCATGAAGCCCAGTGACATAATCGTAAGAGCTTTTGATGGTTCGAAAAGAATAGTACTTGGAGATCTCAACCTGCCAATTAAAGTCGGTTCCCAGACTTTTGACTCTACTTTCTTTGTCATGGACATTTGTCCAACTTATTCTTGCCTACTCGGACGCCCTTGGATACATGGGGAAGGCGCTGTCACCTCTACCCTACATCAGAAGCTGAAGTACCCAATGAAGGGGAAGATTTTTACAGTATGCGGTGAAGAAGAATATATAGTAAGCCATTACAGTCATTCCGATACATCAAAATGGAAGGTGAATTCATTGAAGCAATTCCACAAGTCATGCCTGTTGACTCTCCTGTCACTCCTAAAGTTACTAGAGTTCCATTGAAGATGGTCTCACTGAAAGACGTCGGAGATGTGGTTGAAGAAGGAGGTTGTACTATTTGGGGTCAGCTCCCCGATTTTCCATTCAAATCTGACAAGACTGGTTTAGGCTTCACTATTAAAGGTCGAAAGATGATACACTACGAACGTGCCGCAAATTTCCTTTCCACGTCAATAAAAGCGGAGTCCATGCTATAGAAGACGACGATGGCGACTTCGACATCAACAATTGGATCTTCCCAACTCCAGACAACGGACTCAACAATTGGAAGACTGAAGATGTTATACCAATCTCCTTTAGACAAGTAATTGCTTTTTCTGCTTTCGAACAATAAACTTTAAGCTTAGTGTCTTGCGTGGGGCACCACAACTCGTTTGTGAGGGTTATTATTTGTCATTTGCATATTTTTATTCAACAAATCATTGGACTTTTGCATTCAAATATTTTGCTCTTTGTCTTTCTTTTTATTTTATCACCCTTTCAAAAAGCTATATGTTCTTACACACACCCACATAATACACTATAGATTCACTTCGAATCTCGTCGATAATGACTCTGCTATTGCTAAATATGACTTTGATAATCCGATCTACTAAGCCGAAGACGAAGGTGAGGAAGTTTGTGAAGTTCCAGGAGAACTTCCCAGGCTACTACAACAGGAAGAACAGGTTATACACTCGCACGAAGAACCTGTCGAGGTTGTGAATCTAGGTACTGACGACGACAGAAAGGAAATCAAGATAGGAGCGGGTCTTGAGAATAGTGTTAAAAAGAGATTGGTCCAAATGCTGCGAGGCTATATCGAGATTTTTGCTTGGTCCTACGAAGACATGCCAGGTTTACACATTGACATGGTGGTACACCCACCACCTACGAAAAAAGGTTTTCTCCCTGTGAAGCAGAAGGTTCGTCGTATGCGTCCTGAGATGTCCGAGAAAATCAAAGCCAAAGTTATGAAATAGTTAAATGTCGGTTTCCTAGCCGTTACTTCTCATCCACAGTGGGTTGCGAACGTGGTGCCCGTACCTAAGAAGGTTGGCAAAGTACGTATGTGTGTGGACTACCGATATCTGAACAAAGCAAGTCCAAAAGACAATTTCCCACTTCCACATATTAATGTCCTGGTTGATAACACCGCTCAACACAAGGTTTTCTTCTTCATGGATGGTTTCTCCGGTTATAATCAGATCAAAATGGCTCCCGAAGACATGGAAAAGACTACTTTCGTTACACAGTGGGGCACATTCAGTTACAAAGTCATGTCGTTCGAACTGAAGAACGCTGGCGCCATATATCAATGTGCCATGGTAGCTTTATTCCATGACATGATGCATCACGAGATAGAGGTCTACGTCGACGACATGATAGCTCGATCACAAACTGAAGAAGAACATCTCAATCATTTGCGAAAGTTGTTTGATAGACTGAAGAAATACAGAATAAGACTTAATCCTAACAAGTGCACCTTTGGCTTCATATCCGGTAAACTCCTGGGATACGTTGTAAGTGGTAAAGGTATTGAAGTTGACCCTGCCAAGGTTAAAGCTATTCAAGAAATGCCAGCTCCCCGTACCGAGAAGGAAGTCAGAGGTTTCTTGGGATGACTAAACTACATTTCCATATTCATTGCACATCTAACTGCTACTTGTGAGCCAATCTTCAAGTTACTGAAGAAAGGTGAAGTAGTGAAATGGAACGATGATTTCCAGACATCTTTCAACAAAATCAAGGAGTACCTACAAGAACTTCCTATCCTGATGCCGTCAGTCAAAGGAAGACCTCTCATCATGTCCTTAACAGTATTAAAGAACTCAATTGGGTGTGTGTTGGGGCAACATGACGAGTCTGGTTGAAAAGAGTATGCAATATACTACCTTAGCAAAAAGTTTACCGACTGTGAAACAAGATACTCACAGCTTAAGAAAACTTACAGCACTTTGGCTTGGGCTGCTCGCCGACTAAGATAGTATATGTTGACTCACACTACCTTGTTGATCTCTAAGATGGATCCGATGAAATACATATTCGAGAAACCTGCTCTCTCCGAAAGAATAGCAAGATGGCAAATGATCTTGACCGAATATGACATCCAGTATACTACTCAGAAAGCGATCAAAGGAAGTATAGTAGCCGATCATTTGGCTCATCAAGCCGTAGATTATTATCAGTCTATGAATTCCAAGTTTCCAGATAAGGATATTATGTTTGTCGCTGATTACGAAGAACTTGGACCAGACGAAGGACCTGAACCAGGATCTTGATGAACCATGGTATTTGATGGAGCCTCAAATGCACTTGGCAATGGTATTGGCGCCATCATTACATCTCCTACAGGAGGACACACGCCTTTCACCGCCAGATTATGTTTCAACTGCACCAACAACATGGCCTAATACGAAGCATGCATCATGGGTATCAAAGCTGCTATTGACTTAAGAATCAAATTCTTGCAAGTGTATGGAGACTCAGCTTTATTTATCAATCAAATTATAGGCGATTGGGATATGAAGCATCCGAATTTCATTCCATATCGAGAGCATGTGTTGAATCTGATCCCTTACTTCGAAGAAATCACTTTTGATCACATACCACGAGAAGAGAATCAGTTGGCAGACCCATCAACTACCATGTTATTTATGTTCAACGTCAGATGGGACAACGAAGCTCCCCAAATTACTATTGAAAGACTAGACGAACCAGCATATTGTTGTGAACTTGATACCAAAGGAAACAGAAGAGAAACCTTGGTTCTACGAAGTGAAGAGGTATCTCGAGGCTCAGGAATATCCCGCAGGGGCATCTGTCAATGGTAAGAAGTTCTTAAGAAGATTCGCCTCCAAATTCGTTCTCAGCAACGACATCTTATACATGCGCAATCACGACCTATGCTTACTCCGGTGTGTAGATCAAAAAACAGCGGAACAAATCATGGAAGACTTACATGAAGGCGCATTTGGTACCCACTCCAGTGGACATATAATGGATAAGAAGATTTTAAGAGCAGGTTACTATTGGTCCATCATGGAAACTGATTGTTACCGCTATGCTCGATCTTGTCACAAATGCCAGATATACACAGGTAAAATGGACATACCTCCAGTCCCATTGAATGTTCTTACCACTCTGTGGCCTTTCGCAATGTGGGGCATTGACATGATTGGAGAGATCAAACCCACCGCTTCCAATGGACATCGTTTCATCCTTGTTTCTATTGATTACTTTACCAAATGGGTGGAAGCAACCTCGTTCGCATCTGTTACCAAGAATGTTGTGGCTCGATTCATCGAGCATAATCTTATCTGTCGATATGGCGTCCCTGAAAGGATTATCACGGACAATGGTACCAATCTCAATAACAAAATGATCACCGAACTCTGGTGCAGTTCAAGATTAAGCATCACAACTCTTCTTCATATCGGCCAAAAATGAACGGCGCAGTGGAAGCCGCCAACAAGAATCTCAAGAAGATCATACAAAAGATGACAGTGACCTATAAGGATTGGCATGAGATGTTGCCATTTGCTCTCAACGGTTATCGCACTACAATACGAACATCTATAGGGGAAACCCCTTTCTCTCTCGTATATGGTATAGAAGTTGTCCTACCTATCGAGGTTCAGATACCCTCAATTAGAGTACTCTAGGACGCATAGTTAGACGAAGACGAACGGGTCTAGACTCGCCTTGACCAGATCAACTTGATCGACGAAAAACGGCTCATAGCCATATGCCATGGAAAAATATACCAGAAGCGAATGATCAGAGCATTCAATAAAAAGTCAACCACCGAGTCTACCAAGTCGGTGATCTAGTAGTCAAGCGCATCATTCTTCCACAAGGTGACCCCAGGGGCAAATGGACTCCCACCTATGAGGGACCATTTGTAGTCAAAGTAGTATTTTCCGGCGAATCTATGATACCAAGCACCATGGATGGAGAAGACTTCTCGCACCCTGTGAACGCAGACATAGTCAAAAAATACTACGCATAAACGAGACCCGCTAGGTTGACTGGCCTAGGAAAAAATAAGGGCATCCTGGCGAACCAAAAAGGTTCGGAAAAAAGTTAAGGATATATATACAAAAATGTACACCCGGAAAGTCGAAAACCTACAAAGGCGACTTGGGCAAAAAAGGGTATCCTGGTAGACTGAAAACCCGAAAGGGAGGTCTAGGAAAAAGTTAGGGATTTAAGCGTACGACTATGTCTCGTCGAGATCACCTCCTTACATACTACACTACTATCAACTTCAAGATTCGAATGGCGCAAATCAGTTCAATCACTTTCTTCTGACAACAAGAAGATGAGATAGTCGAAAATATATGAGCAATAGCATAGTTAAAACTCGACAAGATTGTTTCCACATAGCTTTTTACTATTCTAACAATTTCCTCTTACTATGATATTTGTCTCTTGTATACAAACTGCCTGACTATAGGCCACTTTTCAAATTTAAATTCCTGTTTTCCAGTTCCAATTTTCATTGTTTTGTTTGCATAAAGTCCAATGATTGCTTTGAATGATTATATGCATCTGACAATAAACATTTATTCACAAACATATGAAAAGCGAACAAAAACAGTAATTACTACATTCTCTAGGAATTGAGATGACGACTAAAGTCACCAATACATCCCCACAGAGTCAGAGTCACAAGAAATATTGCCACAGGATCATCTCTACAATCCCCATATAGCCATCGCTCCCCCTACAAAGACAAATCTTCTCCAGCAGTATTACATTATCATCTCCTCCCAACGGTGTTCAAACATTTCAACATCATCACATTAGTCCCCGAGCAGTGATCCTATCATCTTCATCACATTAGTCCCCGAGAAGTGATCCTATCAGCTTCAACTTCATTACGTCAGTCCCCGAGCAGTGATCCTGTCAACTTCATCATATTAGTCCCCAAGCAGTGATCCTCTCATCTTCATCACATTAGTCCCCGAGCAGTGATCCTATCAGCTTCAACATCATCACATTAGTCCCCGAGCAGTGACCCTATCATCTTCATCACATTAGTAGTGATCCTATCAGCTTCAACTTCATCACGTCAGTCCCCAAGCTGTGATCCTATCAACTTCATCACATTAGTCCCCGAGCAATGATCCTATACATTCATCACATTAGTCCCTGAGCAGTGATCTTATCATCTTCATCACATTAGTCCCCGAGCAGTGATCCTATTAGCTTCAACTTCATCACGTTAGTCCCGGAGCGATGATCCTCTATATTCATCACGTCAGTCACCAAGTAGTGATCCTATCAGACTTATCTACATTCTTATGTCATCACGTTATATTGGTCCCCGAGCAGTAACACCTCAACCAATTACATCAATCTCCAAGCAGTGACAGTTTATTCCACACCACATCGTCCCCCAACAAGGCCTATACACAAGATATTCATCCTCAACTGAGTATCTCTCAATGATTATCATTCCCCAACATGTCCGGACTCAAAACTTAGTCGGATATTACATCGAGAAATTTGAATCTCCTTTATCCCATTAAGGTTTTCAACAACTTCATCCCCAAGCAGAAATCAAAGATCTCCAGTAGAACATTCATATCTTCTTCAAGATGGATATGTTTTGAAATACCACAACATCTACTCGCATGCATAACGTTCCTATCTTATTCATAAAAATCATAACGTGTATTGTCATATACTCGCATGCATCATAATCTACATAGAACTAACCATATCCTGTCAAGATTTATTTGCCCACCAGGTAAAAGCTATTTTCCAAGCAGAAAGTCAAAGATTAATACCGGAACAAGGCGGAGAACTATCGAACGACCATGCAAATTATTTCGGACAATAGGTCAAAGATAAAGACCGAAACAAGGCGGAAACTATCAAGGCGACCAATTTGGTATGAACTCCGAAACAGACGGGTTTACCAATAAATAGTAGACCATGGATTAATACCCGAAACAAGACGGGAAAACTATCTACATTCTGACAACTATTCATCTCAAAAATAGCCAAGACAAAGGTTTATTCTGACTCTCTCTTATTATCAACCGACCCGGATTGCATCTTTAAGCTCATCTCCGACTACACATCTTCATCTCTCCTGATGGCATCTTTAAGCCCATCTCTGACTACTTGTCGACATCTCTCCACCTTCAGAATACTGCATATATGGTTAAAAATCAATACATACCATCTCTCTCATTCAAAAGACAAACGCAGAGTCTGGCACACGACTCACTCCCCAGCATTAGCTTCTCCAAATGGAATCTATAAGCCCATTCCAGCGCATCGTCAACTGACGATCCCATTCCATACAACAGCGAATGCAAATTTTCAGGTGTACTCGAGTGTTCAATCATCTTCTACCCTCATGTCACGAAAGGCAAGCATACCAATCTAACCCTTCAAGTACAAGAAGATTAAACATAGGCAACCGTTATACCCCAAAATTTTCCCTCCTACTTCTCAAGACAATTCACATCTCCATACTTAAGGATTTCACAAGGGTTCACCAGACAAACCCTCTTCTAAGCAATCAATCCAAACTAGGGTTTTGATTCTCTCAAGTCAGAATGAATTTCTAAGGCTACAAGTGGTCATCATACCTCATCATACGCTTCAAGGGATCACCATGTCAAGTTTCAAGCCGTACAAGTCAAATTTGCTCATCCAATTGCTCAGATGGTTGAAAATCAGTTGTATTGGATAGAAAGTCAATTGTGGTCAACATACAGTCAAACTTCATAATTTTGGGTCAACATCAATATTTTGAAGTAATATTCATCATTTGATCAAGGGTTGACCATGATTCCTCAAGGAAAGTCAATATTTGATCAAAAGTCAAAGTTTCTATAATAGGGTTTTTCAGACAAAAGTCAACAGAACTTTGACCAGGCATAACTTCCACATACTTTATCATAAATTTTTCCAGCAAAGCTCATTTTGAAAGGAATTCAATTCTCTACAATTTCATGTCTCACAATCTTTGGCCAAAACTGCTTCATTTGGAAGTTATGGATCAAAACATTAGAGGTCCTTTTAAAAGTCAACAAAAGTCATCTTTTTGCTAAGAAGTGTTCATGAACATGGAAACTTCAATGAAGATGAAACCAAAAGGTGTGTTTAGAGGACAAAGTTCGACATTTGTGAGGAGGTGCACAAAGGAAAATACCTAGCAAATGCAAATATTTTCCAAATGGGCTTAAGTTTTCATGATCCATGCTTATTCTTGAGAATATCCACGACCCCTAAGTCCATTTAGACACCTCCTTTCAATTTATTTAATTTATTTTGTAAGGAGCAAGGTTATGACAAGTTGGGTTTGGTTTTCTACATATCTTGAGGACCAAGGAAGCCCATGAAATCTATCAAATTCGTCCTAGAAGGTTTAATGCAATATTGAGCCAACTTTGGAATGATTTCATACAAATTTCAAATCAAATATTTCTTCCATCAATACATGACATTTCCTCATTATTTCTGATCTAATCTCATGCTCTACTATATATACATGATACATTCACAAGCATAAAAAATGAACCCTTGCATCCACAAAGAACCCTAAATCTCTCAAAAATTCAAGAAAACTTGCAAACTTGAATTTTATTTTCCAACCGCTCTCATTCAATTTCAAGCACTCCATCGTGCTCCTGAGGTAATTTTGAGTAAGTACACATCATTATACATGGCCATAACACGCTGAAACATGCATACTATGAAGCTCCGATTGCATATATTTCTTGAAATCGTGTTTCTTTTTTTAACGTGTTTTAATTGAAACTAACAGTTTTAATATGTTCATAAGATGTAATAGAACAGATCTGGGAAATCGTTGATGACCTCTAATGGCCAAAACACGATCTGCCATTGTTAGGGCTTTGGACCGGAGAAGCTTCGTATCCATAGTTTCAGGCAGTTTTAGAACGAACTAATCCCACCATCGTGTTCGCAAGGGTCTAATTAGTAGATATGGGCACTTTTTGTTGTTTTTCTATTCAATTTCGCAGGTTTGAAGTTTGGAGTGACCTGAGAAGACGACCGGATAATTGCTCCGGCGCCTCTGACTTGTTTGACCGACGGAGACCTTCTGACCTAGGCGTGGCATGTTTCCATTCGTTCGTTCTAGCAACAGGGGTCCCACAGCTTGATTTGTTTGAAAATTCAAAATATAACACATTAACCCTCGTAATCAATTGGTTGTGTTTTGATAACATCTTGATAGCTTGGCTCAGATGGTACCACGTGCAGCCTGGTAACCCAGGGGTCTAGGGTTCGATCCTAACGCCACCCTTTCTTTTTCTCACTTTTCCAGCTTTTTTTTTTTTTCTATTTTCTTAATTTCATTTAATGTTCTTTTCAAAATTAATTAAACCCTTTTCAAAAATCATAAAAAATATTTCTTTTTGCATTTAGGTCCGAAAAATACTTATTTAATTTTTGACTTTAAAAAAAATTATTTTTCACTTATATTTTAATTAATTGTTAATTAATCATAAATTTATCTTTTAATTACTTTTTCCACATTAAAATTGGTTATAAAAAACTCCAAAAATATTTTCTTTTCTAGTAATTAGGGTTCTTAACCTAAAACCTTTTTATACTAAATTTCCAAAACATTTTTACTAACATTTTCTTATTATTCTGATTATCTATTTACTATTCCGCATTTACAATTCTAGAAAAGATGTATAGGTCGCAAAGTTTATCATGTAATAGCGTAGATTTACATTACTGCCTTTACTTTCCGCACTCCTATTATGTATCTGCCCCAAAGCCATGTAATAGCGTAGGATTTACGAATCCACACTTTTACATTCCGCACTTTAATTTCTGTACATATATCTAACTGCTAGTAATTAGGGTTTGCATGCTAAGACTAAAATCAACCCTAGATCACTTTGTATACATTTCTGCGTGAATCATTACAAAGCTAAAACACTTTTCCAAAGCAAAACATTTCCAAACACTTCGTATACATTCCAGCGAGAATCATTACGAAGTCAAAGAGAAATGTCTTTTCAAAAATACATTTCAAACTACACAAACACAGAAAGAACTTTTTCAAAAGTGACCTAAGCAACTAAGAGCCCGTACATAACTACGGATGGAAAGGATGCTAATACCTTCCCTTTTCATAACTGCCTCCCGTACTCATAATCTAACGAAGGTCTTTTCCTGTTCTTTACTCCTTCCCTTAATTGGATAAAAGAAAAGTCGATGGCGACTCTTGCTATCTCCAACATTTGCGATAAAGCATAAAACAAACAACTTGCTTGCATTGATATTTAGCACATGCACATTAGAATTGTTGATTCAACTAGCATTCTTAGCATGTTCGTACATTGTTATTTTGACAATGAGCATTAGAATTGTTTATTTAACTTGCATTCTTAGCATGTTCATACATTGTTATTTGATATGTGAGCATTAGAATTGTTGGTTCGACTTGCATTCTTAACATGTTCATGCACGATTTTGACAATGAGCATTAGAATTGTTGATTCAACTTTCATTCTTAGCATATTCATACATTTTATTTGATATATGAGCATTAGAATTGTTGATTCAACTTGCATTCTTAGTATGTTCATACATTGTTATTTGATATGTGAGCATTAGAATTGTTGGTTCGACTTGCATCCTTAACATGTTCATGCACGATTTTGACAATGAGCATTAGAATTGTTGATTCAACTTGCATTCCTAGCATGTTCATATATTGTTACTTTGCATATGAGAATTAGAATTGTTGATTCAACTTGCATTCTTAGCATGTTCACACATTGTTACTTTGCATATGAACATAGGAATTGTTGACATAACTTGCATTCCTCATATGTTCATGCATTTGATCTTCATCTATGAACATTGGAACTGTTGCTTGACTGTATGGACTGACTCTTAGAATGAGAACATCATGGAGAAGTGATTTGAATCAAACAGGAAATTCTACAGGTTACAGACCGCACTTAGCGCCACCAGAAGCGCACTAAGCGCCAAATCTACTAACTTTTGTGTTGCAGGTCACGCTTAGCGCCACCAGGAGCAGGCTTAGCGCCAAACTTTCTGTTTGGGTCGCGCTTAGCGCCAAATACCAGGCTTAGCGCGACCTGGAATTTTATTTTATTTTCTTTCTTAATTCAAAATGCAAATAGCACGTGTTCTAACATTCCTAACCATTGTTTGAGATGTATTTCATACAGGAGCTTGTGTGGTGAATATATATGACACAATTCTTCGATGTTTCACGTTTGTATACCCACGTATACATTTCTTTTGCTTGCTTTGTGGGTCTAACTCCCTTCTTGTAGGCGTATCTTGAATGGAATATGTATACACATGTTCCTTTGCTTGTGCGCATACACGTACGTTCTGTTGTCGGCTTGCGTGATTCTCTTGCGGGTGTTATTGCTTCGGATGCGTATGAACACGTACTCTGCTTGTTTATGATACCTTGAGCTCTTCTCACCAGTTTATTCATGTTACATGGCTGCAGTACTTGAAGTTTTCCGGAGTTTTTCTTTAGCTCGCAGTGCTCTTTGAATGTTATGTCCGTTTGGTTGTTTCCACGCCATTTACTGCATTCTCTTACAACTTTCCTAGATATCATGAGAAGTAGGGTTTTACATCTTTCTTTTGCCATGAGAATTAGGAATAGAGATGTATGATGGGGCTTCCGTAGTTGGAGCATGTTCAGGAACCCCTCTGGTTTTATTTAAAGACTTATTTAGAGCGCTTCTATTTGCTAATTGTGCTTGGTTTGTTTAAAGTGAGGATCCGTGCATAGGGAGGCGTTTTTCATTGTGTGTTTACAATTGTGCTTGCATAGGTCATAAGTGGTTAGGACACCCGACGTTGCACCACCAAACAAAGTCCCGCTTTTTATATTTCCTGGTATCGAGTCATTGATATGATGGGCAAGCAGAAAGGGTCGGCAGTCGTCCCCTACAGTTCTAGTCTGTGTCTTGTATGGTGCACGCGAATCGTGTTACTATTCCTATCGAGTTGATTATAAAAGTGGCCAGAGTTCCTTATTATGACTCTCCACTCATTCTTGGGGTTCGCATTTACTGCAGAACTCGCTTCATTCGCTCTGTGGGCTTCGCCTGCAAATTGTTTGACATTTGTTTATGCATTGCATTACTTGTGTGCTTCTGCCAAAGCACTTGATTTCTACATCCCCTTGCATCCCTTAGTTCTACAACCAAGACGGATATAGGATAGCTTTCCCTTAGGACCGCTTGGTGAGGATAGTTCTCGAGCCTAGACATTAGGATTAACATCCTTTGCATGTTGACATAGGTAGAGATTCCCTTACATCCTCAACCATAGGTCCAATCTTTGCATGACAACATTAGGGCTAGTACTAGTTTAGTCTCCCTTTTGTTTTGCTAGTTCTTTTTGCATCCTTGCAAATAATTAAAACTAAAACTTGCTTTCTTTTTTTCTTTTGAAATCAAAACACTTAATAATGGTTTGAATCCCTTTTTCAAGGTAAAAACAACCAACCAAGACAAACTCTTTTCGCCTACGGGCGCATTTTCTTTCGTGTTTTAAACCTTTTTCACAAGTAAAAATCACAAAACCCACCAAAACAAGTGAGCCGAACTACGGCGCTCTGACTTTCCTATTGCACGCGGGAATACGTAGGCATCTTGTCACGGGGCTCGATCGAGCACGACTTGTAAATACTTCCTTCTTTTCTCCGTGGTTTCTTTATTTTCTCTTTTCTTTTGCATGCATTGTAGAGTTTGAGCATAGATAGATATAACACACCCTTTAGCTAGAAAATAGAAGCGGATATCGTAGAGTACTACGGGCGTGTGGGGTGCTAATCCCTTCCCCTCGCGTAACTAACTCCCTTACCTAGATTCTCTCGATCTCTCAGTCGTAGGACTGCGATTTCTCCCCTTTAGGTTTACTCGATGTTTTCCTTTCTTCTTCGTAAGATAAAAGACGTTCGATGGCGACTCCATTGATACACCCCTATCAATCGGAAGTTCAGCCGGGTGGTTTCACACGCACAAGGGTGCGGGTATGCATATGTTGTTTTGTTGTTTTGTGTTGTCACCCTCTTGGATATTCATGGGACTTCCAATTGTGGTATCACCCATGTTTGTAGTTGTACCCAACCGTGAGTTTCAACCTAGATTCTAGGTGAATTCGTTGATGCATGTACCCCGTAGAACCGAGCGAACTCCTAAGATAGGGAGGCTCACTGAGATTTAGTAATCTCACGCCATTCCAATTATTATTATTTTCAGGTTCTTCGAGGCAGGATCGTGGTAAGGGTAAGATGGCTTAGCTTGTGATGATGTTTCGTTGGAGATGATCCTCATCTCTTTTGTATCTTTCCATTTATGTACCTTTTGGATTATGTATTAGTACTCTCTTGGAATTTGTATCCTTTAGCCATAATAGTTTCGGCAAGAATTTGTAACCAGTACTAATACTTATATATACTTTATTGCTTATGTATGAATGTTTATGTACCATTTAATTCCAAATACGTATATCCTAGGCAATGTATGTATGAGGTGTTACAGTTGGTATTAGAGCAGGTCGATTCTCGGCTTCGCCATGAAACATCATAAGTTAGCTTAATTTTGTCTCGTATACGTCTTTGTCGGCATGATTCCTTATGTTCTATGTGTGGCATTGATCCTGATCAACTTGATTCTATGTGTAGGAAAAGCAGGAAGATGGATGATGGACGCAGATGACTTGGAAGTCCCAGAACTAGGCCTATTGAACCAGAGATTCCTAATCCTGCTGGTGGTGCAAATGTACTTGATGCGAATATGCCATGGATGCAAATGATGTAGAAAATTCAAAAGCAGAATCAAATGATGATGCAAATAATGCAAGGCATTCAAGGGAAACAACAACAACAACCAGCTACTCCTGCTCCAGTTCCTCAAGCTCCTGTAGGACCTGATTTTCGTGTTTTTTTTAGGATGAGTCCTCCAGAGTTCACAAGTGATTTGGATCATGTTGTAGCTCATGATTGGCTATATGGAGCGAGTCTTTTAGGCCATTCAATGCTTTGAGGAAGATAAGGTAATGTTTGCTGCCCAAAATTGAAGGGTCCGGCTGGCAGGTGGTGGTATACTGCATCTACCTACTTCACCTCCCAGTCCATTCTAAAAGATTGGAAACACTTCAAGATCGCTTTTCTAGAGAAATATTTCCCCAACAGTATTCGTGCTTAAAAGGAGCGTGAATTTCAACTCTTCAAGCAGGGTAACTTGCCTGTTTTTGAATATGCTGAGAAATTTGAAGACATGGCTACCTATTCTAGACAGGCTGTTTATGCTCCTGATGAAATATGGAAGATTGATCAGTTTTTATTTGGGTTGAATGTGGATATTGCTCATAGTGTGTCCCCATAGGGAGTTTACTACCTATGTTGAATGCCTAAGACAGTGCTATGTGGCTGAGAATAGTCTAAAGATGATCAAGGAAAAGAGAGAGATAAGTAGGTCAATACGGAGGGAGCAAGGGAAACCATATCATTAGTTGAAGTCTCACAACTCTCCTCCAATGGGAAAGCAATATTTTGGTGGTCATGCAACTCAACCTCCTTGGTGCGACAAGTTCAAAAGTAAACAACATGGTGACTGCAGATTTGGTTCAGCGCATTGTTTCAAATACGGTTGGACGAGCCACTTTCAGAGCCATTGTCCTATGCAGGGTGTTCCTTAAAAGACTACAGGGCGAGTGTACACCTTGGATGCTTGAAAGGCTCAAGGAAACACAAGTCTTGTTGCTGGTACGTGTTATGTTAACAACCAACCTTTATTTGTGCTTATAGATTATGGAGCGACGCATTCCTTTATTTCTAAATCTTGTGTACGTCGGCTCGGTTTCGAGACTACTACTCTTCCTAGTCCTATGATGATATCGTCTACTACGGATGATGTAGTAGAAGCTTTACAGGTCTGTGAGGCTTGTTTTGTCACCTTCAATGACTTAAACTTCTTGATTGATCTTATATGCCTACCTCTCAAGAAGATCGATGTGGTATTGGGTATGGATTGGCTATCAGCTAACTCAGTATACATTGGTTGTAAAGAGAAGGCTATTTTCATTCTTGCGGAAGAAACTACTCCTATTGATGCTATTGGGAATTTGATTGAAGGTACAATCAACTTGATCAATTGCCTTTATCTTTAGGAGAAGTCTTTTCTTTTGGCTCTTACTGCGGATCTCGAAAGTAAAAATAATGTATCGTATATTCCGGTTGTGTGTGAATTTCCTAATGTGTTTCCTGAGGATGCTACTTCTCTTCCTCTAGAGAGGGAAGTTGAATTCTTCATTGATCTTGTTCCTGGATCAGCCCTAGTTTCTATCACTCCGTACCGAATGTCTCATGCGGAGTTGAGGGAATTAAAGAGTCAGTTGGAAGAGTTACTAGCGAAACATTTTGTTTGACCTAGTGTTTCTTCTTAGGGTGCTCCTGTTTTATTGGTCAAGAAGGATGGTAGCATGCGATTATGCATTGATTACCGTCAGTTGAATAAAGTAACCATAAAGAACAAATATCCTTTGTCACAGATTGATAACCTCCTAGATCATTTGAAAGGAGCCTGTGTGTTCTCGAAGATTGATGTCAGGTCAGGGTATCATCAAATTCGGGTCAAGAGTTCTGATGTGTCTAAGACAGTGTTTAGGACGCGATATGGCCATTATGAATTCTTTGTTATTCCGTTTGGAGTAACCAATGCTCCTGCTGTCTTTATGGATTATATGAACCGTGTGTTTCAACCATATCTAGATCGGTTTGCAGTGATATTCATAGATGATATCTTGATTTATTCCTGAAAGGTGAAAGAGCATATGGAGCACTTGAGGATCGTACTATCGGTTCTTCGTGAGAAGCAATTGTTTGCAAAACTTAGTAAATGTGAGTTCTAGATGTCTGAAGTGAAGTTCCTTGGGCATCTTATTTGGCGGTGGTGTAACAGTAGACCCATCTAAAGTAGAAGCGGTAATTAATTGGGAACGTCCTAAGAATGCAACCGAAGTCCAAAGTTTCCTTGGGTTGGCGGGTTACTATCGGAGGTTCATAATGGGATTTTCCAAATTGGCATTACCTAAAACAAGACTTACGAGAAAAGAAGTTTCTTTTGATTGGGATTCAGATTGTGAGCGAAGTTTTAAAAAATTGAAGAAGAATTTAACTACCGGTCCAGTATTAATAATTCCAGATCCATAGAAATCCTATGAAGTATTCTCCGATGCCTCTAAGAAAGGTTTATGCGGTGTTCTAATGCAAGATGGTCAAGTTGTAACGTATGCGTCTCGACAATTGAGACCGCATGAATAAAATTATCCTACTCATGATCTTGAACTTGTTGCTATCATGTTTGCACTAAAGGTGTGGCGACATTACTTATATGGAGTTCACTTCGAAATGTTCAGCGATCACAAAATTTTGAAATACCTCTTTGACCAGAAAGAACTCAACATGCGTCAGAGAAGATGGATGGAATATTTGAAGGATTACGATTTCATATTGAAGTATCACCCTGGGAAAGCTAATAAAGTTGCAGATGCTTCGAGTAGAAAAGAAAATCAAGTTGCCAAATTAATGGTATTAGAATTTAATCTCTTGGAGAAATTCAGGAACCTTGATTTGCATTTTGATTGGGTGCCTACGGGTGTTTTGATTAGTAATCTCAATGTTGAGAGTATTTTACGAGATAGAATCCGACAGGCGCAATATAATGATGTAGAGTTGCAGAATTAGGAGAGATTTCCAAAATTCTCTCGAGCGTCAAATGGAGTTATTATGTTTAGGCATCGTGTATGTGTGCCTAACAATGTGGAATTGAAGCGAATGATTTTAGACAAATCCCACAAAAGCAAGTCCACCATTCATCCTGGATCTACCAAGATGTATCAAGATTTAAAAAGGAGTTTTTGGTGGCCAGGCATGAAGAAAGATGTTGTTGGTTATGTGGAGCAGTGTGGTGTATGTCAGCAAGTAAAGATAGAACACCAAAGACCCAGTGGTATGTTGCAACCGTTAGATGTTCCTATATGGAAATGGGAAAATATATCTATGGATTTCATTGTGGGACTACCTCGTGTTTTAGGTGGTTATGATTCCATTTGGGTGATTGTTGATCGTTTGACAAAGTCTTCACATTTCCTACCTATGAAAACCACTCATAAGGTACCTCATCTAGCTCGACTCTTTGTAGCAAAAATTGTAAGGTTGCATGGTATGCCATCTAGCATTTTATCGGAAATGGGAACGGAATTGAATTTAAGTACTTTGAATCATCCTCAGACTAGTGGACAAACTGAGAGAACCATCTAAACCATTGAGGATATGTTGAGAGTTTGTATTCTAGAAAGTGGTGGAAGTTTGAAGGATCACTTATCGTTGATAGAATTTGCGTATAACAACAGTTACCACTCAAGTATAGGCATGGAACCATATGAAGCATTATATGGAAGAAAATGTCGTTCGCCTTTGTGTTGGTCATAAGTTGGTGAAAGAGGAACTCTTGGACCGGAAATAATTCAAAAGACAACAGAGAAAATTAAATGTAAGTATCAAATGCGCCTAAGAGGGGGGTGAATTAGGTGTTTAAAAAATTATCGGTTTTTATGAATACTTGAAACAATATTTGTTGGTTTGGTGAATGGAAGTCTGTGAGGATTCTTTCTTTTTTTAGTTAAGGTATTTATGAAAGCGATAAATGCTGAAAAGTAAAGAATACAAGGATATATCCTGGTTCCCCTCACATATCGAGAGTACTTCAGTCCCCTTACAACATGCAAGAGATTTCACTATAGTTAGAATTATTGTACAGCCTATTCACACCAATTGTGAAGCCTACTATCTAACCTATAGGGAGACCAAAGGCTCTTAAAACCTTTAAGGTCTAACAACGCTATGTGCAAGAAGAACAATCCTCTTCAATGCACAACTTACTTCCAACAATCCTGGACAGCAAGAAAATAATAAGTATGTTTGAATTTTTACAAGAGATTTTGAAGTTGTAGCACACTATATCAATCTTGGATTGATCTTCTTCTTCAAGCAAAACAATTCTCAATAATGGATGCAAGTGTTCACAATAGTATGAAACTTACAATAACTTTTTAATGAAAAATAAGTATGAAAGTCTCACAAAATATTTGATGTAGAACACTTGAGAATATTTGAAAATTTGAGAGTTTTTGAATGTAGAAAAGTTAATTGAAGAAGGTGTGTAATTCTGAAAATTTTCCAGTATTTATATGATCTAAAACACCTTTACAAAAGTGTATAATCATATGAAAAGTTGCCATGATTCCATGTAAAGGTTCCATAAAAAATTTGCCCAAAATGTAAACGTATTTTTCACACTGGTTCAAGGGAAACCGGTTCCCACCTGGGAGAACCCGGTTCCTGCTGAACCAACGTTAAATTTTTTTTGAAAATTACAAAGGGGAACCGGTTCCCAGCTGGGAGAACCCGGGTTCCCCATACAAAATCTAGGGGCGTGTTATTTTGAAAATTGGGTAACCGGGTTCCCATATGGGGTAACCGATTCCCAGTGCATTTTTTTTCTCAAAATTTGTTTTTCAAATGTGTTCTAACTTAATTTTGATATGTAAAATATTTTTAGCATTTTTTTATGGATGCATGGATTATTTTGTGAACACTTGTATGCATATAGTGAGATTGAATGCATAACCTTGACATTTTATTTTTGATTCACAAAGATTCTTCAAGACTTGATTATGATAATTTGAGCCATTACTTTTTGTCATCAAAGTCTTCATTGTTTATTGTCTTCATCAAAACACATTAGGAGGCAAGCTTGATATTGCATCTTGATTTCACATTCTCCCCCTTTTTGATGATGACAACCTTTTGTTTGAAAATAAAAACAATTTTGTTTTCTCCAACAATTGAAGCTATTTGAAGTTATATAGAGACTCCCCCTAAATCAAAGCTCCCCCTTGATTTATGAATTGGAGACCACTTGAAAAAATTGAAGGTGCATGTTTGCTACAAATTGTTGTTAGAGAAACACATGTATATACATATCTTCTCCCCCTTTGTCATTAGCAAAAAGGAATGAGAAAAAGAATAAAAGTATGAAATGTAAAGGAGTGATATGCAAGTTAATAGATAAAAAAGAACACACAATTAACACATTAACTTAACATAAGTTAGGATGTCTTAAACACATGACAAAATTATAACAATTATAGCAAGTGCCTAAACATAACATCAAAGTTGAAAACATTGTCTAAAACAAAAGAAAGTAACATAAAAAGAAACATAAGTCATAAGTGAAAAAAAGATTAAGTCATTCATCCATATCTTCATCATCGTCTTCCTCTTGATCATCTCCATCACCAACTTCATCATCTTCATCTTCATCATTTCCAATGGCTTGGTTTCTTTGTGCTTTGATGAGTTCTCGCATTTGGCGCCGTAAAAGTGCATGCTCAATCTGGTTCTCTATATGGTTATTGGCAATGGTGGTTTCTATGGAACACATCTTGTTAAACAAAAGTTCTAACGTATATCCACCTTCTGGAACCTGAGGAGGAGCGTTGGCAGCGAGATCTTCCTTATAATGAAATCTACCTTCGAGATCCAAGACAATACCAGTATTCTTTAGGGCATTTCTAACATTTACTTCATGGTCTTTCTCGGTTATCATTATTTTTGGTTCTCTCTGCAAAGAAACACCAGCATGCTCAATGATCCTAGAGATTGGTCTAGCATATGGTAGACCACCACTTAATTGAACAAGGTGATTCATATGATGCAACATAGTGAGGGCCCAATTTATCGAAATCCCTTGGTTCAAAGCATAGAGCACTTGAAGTTCAAATTCATTGATACGGGAGTGATTGGAATTCTTAGGAAGCAAAATATAAGCAATAAGATAATGTAGCATCCTATCACTAACAGATAAATTTGATCCAAACATGTGTAGCTTAGAGGCGTTTTGTTTCCTAACACTAGCCCGTTGAGATTCTCGACAAAAGTCCAAAAATACTTCAATCTTATTATAAGATTCCCATTCCTCTAGTATAGAGCCTTGAACAAAAACCAAGCCTTCATAGGGAACCTTTAAACATTTTCCAAAAGACTCAATATCCATGCAAATATCTTTGTTTAGAACAGAGGAGGTTAACACAAATTCATCATTCTCATTAGTAACTAAGGACATGTTTTGGTAAAATTCCTTAACCACATCAGGATATATGTACCCACGCTCACTCACAAACAAATCCAACTTAGCAGCAGTAATTCTAGCAGGGAAATGGAAGCTATGAACAGGAAAAGCAAAAATGTTACCATACTTTGTCGGTAATAAAGCTCTATTCCGAATATTGAAAGTGAGTCTCCTACTCTTGAGTGTAGGACGATTTGCTTCATTGTGGTCATCACTGGATTCACCAACCTTTTGTTTGCCCTTAGCCCCCCTAGTTGCTCTTGAAGCCATAGATGGATATGGAGCTTTTTGAAGTTTAGGGTTTGAAAGAGGATTTTCGGATTTGGGGTTAGAGAGGAAGTTTGTGATGAGATATGGGAGAAGGAAGGTTGATATGGAGTTATGATGTAGTGGGTGTTGATGGAGGCGAGTGATGTTGATGGAGGAGAGAGTGGAGGTTGAAGAAGATGTTGGAGTGAAGAGTGAAAAGCTTATGACTTTAGTTAAAAATCACTTATCAATATGTTATAAAATAAGAATAACAAGAAAATTTTATAAAGAAAACGAGTAAAAACGGGCGATAATCGGTTCCCATGTGGGGTAACGGTTACCATCAATAAAATTGCTCGGAGCGAAAAACAGTGGGAACCGGTTTCTCCATATGGGTAACGGGTTCCCTGAAAAAAAATATTTTTATTTTTTGCAAAAGTTACAGTATGCAATCGATAGTGAAAAATGTTAAAAATGCTACTTTAAGTGCATGTGAGGGTTTAAAAACATATATACTTTAACATTTAAGTATACTAAACATGAAACACACATATTTTAATACATTTATGCACATGAAACACATATAAGAAGGAGTAGAAGAAGATATGCATTTGATAAAATTTTAAAAAATAATAAAATGTGCACCTTAATTGAAGTTGAATATTTCATGTATCACTTTCATCCAAAATTCCAAGTTCTCTTCGAATTTTATAAAATGGTTCACGAGCAAACGGCTTTGTAAAAATATCTACGAGTTGCTTATGAGTATCCACAAAAGTGACTTCGACATCTCCTTGAAGTACATGATCACAAAGAAAATGATGTCGAATGTCGATGTGTTTGGTTCTTGAATGCATGACCGGATTTTTTGTAATGTTGATTGCACTTGTGTTGTCGCATCGAAGAGGAATGCATCCGAGATCAAGTCCGTAGTCACGAAGTTGTTGCTTAAGCCAAAGAATTTGTGCACAACAACTAGCTGCTGCTATGTACTCCGCTTCAGCCGTGCTAAGAGCAACACATGCTTGTTTTTTACAAGCCCATGAAACTAATGCATTTCCAAGAATGTCACACGTACCACTTATGCTTTTTCGATCAATTTTACAACCTGCATAATCTGTGCCAGAATAACCAATTAAATTGCAAATACTACCTTTTGGATACCATAAGTCGACATTGGTTGTTCCTTTGAGATACTTCATGACTCGCTTGACCGCCATTAGATGAGATTCTTTTGGATTTGCTTGAAAGCGAGCACAAATACAAACACTAAACATTATGTCAGGACAACTTACCGTCAAATATAATAAAGAACCAATCATACCTCGATACTTTGTGATATCAATTGGAATACCGGATTCATCTTGATCAACATATGTACCGGAGCCCATTGGAGTATTCATCGCTTTGCAATTATCCATATCAAATCTTTTCAACAATCTTTGCAATACTTGGATTGGTTGATGATGATTCCATCTTTTAGTTGCTTAATATGTAGTCCAAGAAAGTAATTCATCTTACCCATCATGGACATCTCGAATTCTCCTTGCATCATCAATGAAAATTCTTCACACATTTCTTTGTTAGTCGATCCAAAAATGATATCATCAACATAGACTTGAACCAATAAAGTGTTACTTTTGATTTTCTTAATGAATAAAGTTTTATCAACCTTACCCTTTTCAAAACCTTTTTCACACAAAAAATTGCTAAGCCTATCATACCATGCTCTTGGTGCTTGCTTTAAGCCATAAAGAGCCTTTCTCAACTTAAAGACATGTGAAGGATTTTTGAAGTCTTCAAATCCCAGGGGTTGTTTGACATAGACTTCTTCATTGATGTAGCCATTCAAGAATGCTCTTTTGACATCCATTTGATAAAGCTAAAAATTTAATGAACAAGCATAAGCAAGTAAAAGACGAATAACTTCTAACCTTGCAACATGAGCAAATGTTTCTTCAAATTCGATTCCTTCTTCTTGATTGTAACCTTGAGCCACCAACCTAGCTTTGTTTCGAACAATTATACCATTCTCATCAATTTTGTTTTTAAACACCCATCGGGTACCTATGATGTGTTTATCACTTGGCCTAGGAACAAGTTCCCAAACTTGATTTCTCTCAAATTGATTTAATTCTTCTTGCATTGCAATTATCCATTGATCGTCTCCTAAGGCTTCATCAACTTTGGAGGGTTCAATTTGAGAAACAAACGCCATGTTTAAGCAAGCATCTTTGAGATTTAATCTTGTTGTAACTCCATGGCTAATATCACCAATGATTTTGTCAATAGGATGGTCTCTATGAGTTCTCCATTCTTTGGGTAGATCATTGATATTTGAATCTTGTTGTGGTACTCCTTGTTGATGTTCCGGTTGATTCACATTTTGATCATTTGAAATTTCTTCCGAGGGTAAATCTATAATATCATCATCACACACAACTATTTCCTCCTTAGAGGTGTTAGTTTCATCAAAAGAGACATGCATAGATTCTTTAATAGTTAAAGTTATTTTATTATAAATTCTATATGTTTTACTAGAAAGTGAATAACCAAGAAATATACCTTCATCGGTTTCTCGTCAAACTTACGAGATTGTCTTTGTCTTTGTTGAGGACAAAGCATTTGCATCCAAAGATATGAAAGTAAGCAATGTTTGGCTTTCTTCCTTTGAAAAGTTCATATGGAGTCTTTTTCAAGATAGGTCTAATGATAAATTGATTTCCAACATAACATGCCGTACTAACCGCATCCGCCCAAAAATACTTTGGTAGATTTGCATCACTAAGCATCGTTCTTGCAAGTTCCACTAGAAACCTATTATTTTTTTCAACTACTCCATTTTGTTGTGGAGTTCTTGGTGTTGAAAAATTATGAGAGATACCATGTTCTTCACAAAATTCTTCAAATGATGCATTTTGGAATTCTCCACCATGGTCACTTCTTATGCATACAATCTTTAGTGATTTTTCATTTTGAATTTGCTTTGCATACTTCTTAAAGGCTTTGAAAGCATCACTTTTCTGCACAAGAAACAAAGTCCAAGAATATCTAGAAAAATCATCAACAATAACTAAAGCGTATACATTACCTCCGAAGCTTCTTGTTCTTGATGGACCAAATAAATCCATGTGCAACAATTGTAGTGCCCTTGTAGTGGACACCACATCCTTAGATTTGAAAGTTGATTTTGTTTGTTTTCCCTTTTGACAAGCATCACATAATTTATCTTTGACAAAATTTATCTTTGGTAAGCCAACAACAAGATCATGTTTGGTTAATTTATTTAAGTGCTCCATATGAATATGGGCTTCCCTTTTATGCTATAACCATGATTCATTATTGTTTACCATGAGACATTTTACTTTCAAAGATAAATCGTCTAAGGAAATCATAAAAATATTATTAATTCTTTTACCTTTGAGTTTTACCTCATTGGTGACTTCATCAATAATTAAGCATTCATCTTTAGTAAATTTGATCTTGAATCCTTTGTCACAAAGTTGGCTAATGCTAAGAAGATTGTGCTTTAGTCCTTCAACATAAAAAACATATTCAATGGATGTGAAAGGTGGTGCACCAACTTTGCCTTTGCCAAGAATTCTTCCCTTGTTGTTATCTCCATAAGTGACATACCCCTTGGCCTTTAAGACTAGATTTGAAAAATGGTTTATGTCACCCGTCATATGCTTGGAACAACCACTACCAATATATCATAAATTTGAAGTGGTTTTCAAGCACACCTACAAAACAAATTAAGTTTTGTTAGGTACCCAAATTGCTTTGGGTCCTTCATAATTAGTACCTTTCTTTATCCACACATAATGCTCACTTGGAACACTAAAGTTTCTTACATAGCAAGCATTAGGTGTGTGGCCTTTAATACCACAATAAAAATAAGTAGGTTCAAAATTACTTCTATATCTAGGAGGATAAGATTTATTCTTAACAACTCTTTTCTTTTTAGGATAATGATGAACTACTTTAGGATTGTTCACTTTCTCTTGGATTGGTTGGTTATTAGCCTTAACAAAGATAGTTTTGTTAGAACTTGGTTGAGAAAATTTTGAAAAACCAAGTCCATTTTTATCTTTGTGTGCTCAAAACATTTTCAAATCCAACTTGTCCTTTTTCATACCTTTCTAGGACTCTTTTTAATTGAACAATTTGGAAAGAAAGTGATTCACAATTATTGCATACAAAATTCTATTTTTGATCACTAATCATCTTTTCTTTTTCACCTTTATGTTCTTTTTCAATAGTTTCCACTTTTTCTTCTAAAGATGAAATTATTTTCTTTTGAGATGAAATAGTTCTATATAGAATTTTTCATTAATTTAATAATTCATCTATAGCACCTTGTACACCATTATCATAAAGAGAGTTATCATAACTAACCTTGCCTTCTTCATCATCGGAATGGTGTGAAGCCATCAATGCTACATTTGCACTTTCGTCAATATCTGAATCGGATGAAGAGCTTATCTCATTATCTTCCCATGCAACATAAGCCCTTTTTTTAACTCCTTTTTTCCTTTGAATCCATTTTTCTTGGAGAGTTTTGGATAATCCGGCTTTATAGCTTTCCACATTCATAACATGTGACATCTTGTGTTGATGTGGAGGCTTCTTTATCTTTATGCTTATAAAATTTCTTTCTATTGACAAAGTTAGCATTATTAAGATTATTTTTATGACCAAAATATTTTCCTAACCTTTTTACAAGAAGCAAGAAGTTTTCATCTTCCTCCGATGCATCTTTATCATGACTTTCTTTTGAATCAACTTTCAAAGCAATGCCTTTGGATTTCTTCTCATGATTCTCATGTTTTTCAAGCCTTCCAAGTTTCGTTTCATATTCTTGAAGCTTTCCGAATAATGTTGCGGAAGTCATAGTTGCTAGGCTTTTCTTTTCAGATATTACTGTCACTTTTGGTTGCCATTCCCTAGTTAAATACCTAAGCACTTTAAGATTTAATTCATCGTTAGTTAAAGTCTTACCAAGCGCCTTCAAGTGATTTGTCAAGTGAACGAATCTCTTTTGTAAGTCAAGGATGGATTCTCCGGGAAGCATTCAGAATAATTCATATTATTGACTCAAAGTGTTCAATCTAGATCTTTTAACTTCTGCGGTTCCTTCATGAGTTTCTACAAGAGTGCCCCAAATTTCCTTTGTCATTGTACATGCGGATACTCGAGAGAATTCATCCATACTAAGAGCACTTTGGAGAATATTGATTGCCTTTTTGTCAAAGAGAACTTTTTTCTTGTCATCTTCATTCCATGATACTTTAGGCTTTGATGATCCAACACCATTGACAACACAAACCGGAGCAAATGGACCATTCTCAACAACATCCCATACTTCTTCTCCTTGCGCTTCAAGATGAGCCTTCATGCGAATTTTCCAAAAGTCAAAGTATTCACCACAAAACAATGGAGGCTTATTGTTACTACCACCATCTTTGAAAACCGAATTTTGATTTTCGGAAGCCATTCGAATCTTTAGAAACAAGTTACCTATAACTTGCTCTGGTACCAATTGTAAGTATCAGATGCACCTAAGAGGGGGGGGTGAATTAGGTGTTTAAAAAATTATCGGTTTTTATGAATACTTGAAACAATATTTGTTGGTTTGGTGAATGGAAGTCTGTGAGGATTCTTTCTTTTTTTAGTTAAGGTATTTATGAAAGCGATAAATGCTGAAAAGTAAAGAATACAAGGATATATCCTGGTTCCCCTCACATATCGAGAGTACTTCAGTCCCCTTACAACATGCAAGAGATTTCACTATAGTTAGAATTATTGTACAGCCTATTCACACCAATTGTGAAGCCTACTATCTAACCTATAGGGAGACCAAAGGCTCTTAAAACCTTTAAGGTCTAACAACGCTATGTGCAAGAAGAACAATCCTCTTCAATGCACAACTTACTTCCAACAATCCTGGACAGCAAGAAAATAATAAGTATGTTTGAATTTTTACAAGAGATTTTGAAGTTGTAGCACACTATATCAATCTTGGATTGATCTTCTTCTTCAAGCAAAACAATTCTCAATAATGGATGCAAGTGTTCACAATAGTATGAAACTTACAATAACTTTTTAATGAAAAATAAGTATGAAAGTCTCACAAAATATTTGATGTAGAACACTTGAGAATATTTGAAAATTTGAGAGTTTTTGAATGTAGAAAAGTTAATTGAAGAAGGTGTGTAATTCTAAAAATTTTCCAGTATTTATATGATCTAAAACACCTTTACAAAAGTGTATAATCATATGAAAAGTTGCCATGATTCCATGTAAAGGTTCCATAAAAAATTTGCCCAAAATGTAAACGTATTTTTCACACTGGTTCAAGGGAAACCGGTTCCCACCTGGGAGAACCCGGTTCCTGCTGAACCAACGTTAAATTTTTTTTGAAAATTACAAAGGGGAACCGGTTCCCAGCTGGGAGAACCCGGGTTCCCCATACAAAATCTAGGGGCGTGTTATTTTGAAAATTGGGTAACCGGGTTCCCATATGGGGTAACCGATTCCCAGTGCATTTTTTTTCTCAAAATTTGTTTTTCAAATGTGTTCTAACTTAATTTTGATATGTAAAATATTTTTAGCATTTTTTATGGATGCATGGATTATTTTGTGAACACTTGTATGCATATAGTGAGATTGAATGCATAACCTTGACATTTTATTTTTGATTCACAAATATTCTTCAAGACTTGATTATGATAATTTGAGCCATTACTTTTTGCCATCAAAGTCTTCATTGTTTATTGTCTTCATCAAAACACTTTAGGAGGCAAGCTTGATATTGCATCTTGATTTCACATTAAAGAGATTCGATTAAAGATGAAGAAAGCTCAGGACCGTCAAAAGAGTTATGCAGACAAGAGGAGGAGGCCCTTGAGTTTTGAAGAGGGTGATCATGTGTACTTGAAAGTGACTCCGAAGCTTAGATTGAAAGGACCATTTAAAGTTCAGAAGCTCAGTCCGAGGTATGTGGGACCGTATCAAATCATGATATTTCAAATTCTACTTATCTATATTCCGCAAGAGAGTAAAACTTGAAGCACATACAAAATTTTATCAATCATAGGTAACTCACGAAGAAATAAGATTCTTATCTACCTAAGATAACTCTCTCTCTCTCACACACACATACCCACACAACACACACATCTTAGTTGTATAATATGAATGATTTGACGTGTTCTGTCATTAGATATAGGGCAAAACCAATACCTAAATGTCATGAAGCCCTTAATGGTATTGATTTAAAGACATGGAAAAATTTCAAGTTAATAACTGAAAATATAAAAGAAACAAATGAGAAGTTGTAAAATTAAGAGTAACCGAGTAACTCTAATTTTTCTATCACTCAAACGAGTCATTTGACAAGCATAAGAGGTTCAATTTGTTATTATTATATATATATATATATATATATATATATATATATATATATATATATATATATATATATATATATATATATATATATATATATATATATATATATATATATATATATATATATATATATACTAAATTTATTTATTGTTAACTTCCCCTAAATCTATTCTCTTTAATTATTTTAATTAATTATAAAGTTTTAGAAAGTTAAGGGGTTAGTGGAGAACATTTTTATGGAGAATTAACTAATTAATTAATTAATTATTATTTAATTAATAGAAGAATTTTACATGAGATGATTTGAAGAGGTGAATTTAGAAAATTATTATTATATTTATTATTTATATTAATTGATAAAAAGATTGGACGGAAGATTTTGATGGGAAAAAGTTATAAGATTATAATATTTTGCTGATAAGAAGTTATAGGGTTATAATTTATTATGATTAGGTGAGTAGTTCAAAGGTTGATAATATTTTTTTTATAAATATTGAAAGACAAATCATAAATTGTATGATTATATAATTAGAACAAACAATTTCTTAAAAATGTAAATGTATCTTTATATAATTTTAAGAAACTTTCTTTTATTAATTTTTTAATAAATTTAAGATAATATGAATAAATAATTGTAAGAATTAAATTATGTAAAATTTATAACTTTATTAACATGTTAATGGAGAAACTAACGGAAGAAGTTACAAAAATAATTTATATTAAAAATATGTTAATGGTAAATGAATTATTAAAATTAATTTATAGTTATGTAAAGATAAGTGTAATCTTTGAAATAAAAAACGCGGAGAAACCATGGCGATTTAGGGCGATACCTAAGCAACGCGCCGCCGGTATTTGTACCTGTGGCGCCCAGAGTTTTCTATGCAACGTCGCAATGGTTCAGAGGAGGGGGGTTGGAGTCTTAGTAGAAGAAGAGCCTTTCATGGCTTGAATCCTAGATGGGATACTTTCCCAGAGAACGTTCTCGTGGATGGAGCAGCGGAGAACCAGGTAACTTTGATTTATTTCACTTTGTTCCCGAACAAATGTTCTACTAAGGAATTCCGTGAGCTATTTGGGAAATTTTGTAATGTCATCGAAATCGCGGTGGCTCCGAGGAGAAATAATTTGGGTTAGAAGTTTTGGTTTGCAAGATTCAAAGAGGTTGACGATGCGAAGTTCTTAGCAGTGAAACTGGATAACATCCTTGTGGACGGGAAGAAGATTCATGCGAATCTTCCGAGATTCGAAAGGAGAGGAAAATATGCTTTGGGCTATTCTGGTAAAGGAAAGGGGGTTTCATACAATGTTTATGTTTCCGGAAAGTAGGGTGGGTTTTCAAGAAGGGAAAGAGAAATTCATTTCAGGAGGGAAGCAATTTCTTATGCCGATGCTCTTTTGAATAGACCGGAGTCGCAGGTGGTGCAAAGGGCTCAATTTTCGTTCAAATCCATGGATGAAGATAGCAAGGCAAAATTGGGTGTGCTTAAGGTGTCTAGTTCGGGAAGAAGAGTTCAAGATTAGCTTGACAGGGAGGGTTGCTTCAATGTTAGAGCCTGTTGTTTGAGCCACAGTTTAGTGGTTCTTGAAGAACTCTCGGAATGGGCGTTACAAATTTTTGTTGAAGATGAAAAAGAATTGTCGAACATCTGGTTTTCTGAGGCGAAGGAATGAAGCTTAAATGCCATTTCAAAGTTCAGAGTGGCAAATATTATAGTTTTCAGGATTCCCTGCTTAGTATGGAGAGGAATTTTTTTTGAAAGTTTGGGGAATTGCTTAGGAAAGTTTCTTCACGTTGACGAAATGACGGCGGAGGGCTCCGATTTTGAATCAGTCAGGATTTCTATTTTGGTTCCAATTGACATTGTTTTTCGAAATTCTTTGATGGTGGAGATCGACGGTATCAACTTCTCTCTTTCTTTAGTATAGGAGGAGGATTGTCGTAATTGCTATCGGAGAGGTAATTCTTATTCTCAAATTACTGCTTTTGAATCTTTTGAATCGATCAATTTGGAAGAAGTTTGGTCAATTCAGTCTGATGAAATTGAATCGGAAGATGAGGTTAGATCGAGGAGAATTTCCATTAGGGGCAATATGCCCAACAACCCCATTTCTGAGGGTTCAATTGTTGTTTCTTTAACACCAACTGCTGGAACCCTTTTTGCAGCAGTTCGGGATGATTCAAATGAGGTTAGGACAGAAGTTGGCAGCATGCAGGTCTCGTTTGATAAGGCCATTCTTCTATCCAGAAATATGGATGCTACCCAAAATTCGTCCGGAATTCCCTATCCTGGTTTGCCTTCACCTATGACACGTTCTGGTGGATTGGAGTTAGGAGGTAGTTCTATTATGGAAAAGTCATGCATAAGCAACCGAGATTTCGGTTTGTGCTGGACATAGGGGGAGTTTTCAGCCGTAATAAGTCCAAGAAGAAAGTAAGGAAGAATTTCCAAAAGTCTAAGGGGGAAGAATAAGGGAGTGATTATTTGTCAAGGCAGTTTGGTTTCCGATCCGGGAGTAGGGAAGATGGATGAATCCATTTCTAGTGAATTTGAAGGTGGGCCAAAATCGTGTGGGTTGTGGTGTTAAGGGAAAGCTCGCTTGATGAGGGTTCCGACGAGGCAGATGTTATCGGTTCCAATAATTCAAAACAATGTAATCTTTTGGAAAGCTATAATGGAGGAAAGCTTTGGGAGGCAATAGAGAAGTTAAGGGTTAAGGGGGAGGATTCTAACAAAAACTTGGTATCGAAGATAGCGGAGATGGAAAAAGTGGATATAAAGAGAAAGTTGAAATCAAAGGGGTGCTCTAATGGTCGGAAATGATCATTGGTTCTTTGAATATTAGGGGGGGAGGTAATCCTTTGAAAAGGAGAAGGATTAGCTCAATCATAAAGAAAGGCGAAGTGGATCTTTTCATGATTCAAGAATTTAAATTGGCGAATATCAAGGAGGATTTAGTTAGAACCTTGTGGAGGAATTCGAATATAGGGTACTCCTATTCGGATTCAAGTGGTTCATCGGGAGGGTTAATCACTCTTTGGAAAGAAGAGTTGGTGGAAGTAATTCATAGCTTCAAAGGGGAAGGTTACGTGGAAATTAAATTTGTTTGGAAGAGTCATATGTACTATGTCATTAATGTTTATTCCTCTTGTAACATCATTCAAAAGAAAGATCTTTGGAAGAAATTTTTGGAGTTGATGGAGGTTAACAAAGATGGAGAATGGATAATAGGAGCAGATTTTAATGCCATGAAACATAGAAGGGAGAGAAAGGGTAGAGCGTTACATGTCAATAACGGGGAGATTCAACTTTTTGAGGATTTCATAGAGGCAAGTGCATTGATTGATATTCATTCGAAAGGGAAGAAATTTTCTTGGAATAATGGGGATGGTTGCTCGATGAGTCTCATTGATCGTTTTCTTGTATCGGGCACGATTGTGAATAGATGGAATGTCATTGGGCAATTGATTGGGTCTTTTTTGGTTGGCCACAATTTGGTCAATTTGGATAGGGAGGAATGACATCTGTTTTCAAGAAGATAGGTGGAATGTGGATAATACGATATGGAAAATATAGATAAAACCTAATTTTATTTGTTCTAAAAAGAACGGGAAAATATAGATAAAACCTACAAAAATCGGATAAGGCGGTCTACATGACCAAAAAGGATGGATTCGGGAGTCGGTTACGCAAGGGGAAGGTATTAGCACCCCTTACGTCCATCGTACTCGATGGGACCCGTTTAGTTCGTGCATGTTTGTGTGTTTAAAGTAAAAATGCTATCTTCTAATTAATGATCAAGAAATAAGAAAGAAGAAAACGGGGTTCGTTTATTATTATTTTGAGTTTGACACGGTTTTGAAATCGCGTGCCTACGTATTCCCTCGTGCAATGGGAAAGTCAAAACTCCGTAGTTCTTGTTGAAAATGTTTGAATTGGTTGTGTCGATTTTAGAAGAAAATGTTTTGTTTTTTTTTATGACCGCGTATGAGCGGAAAAGGAATTTGAATGGGTTGAGTTGATTTTAGTTGTGGATGACGAGTACCAAAATGTTGGGCTATCCTCTAACGATTCAATACTCGAGATTGGTGATTGAGGTCAACCGATCATCTCTCATCCAAAATCTTTATTATGAAAAGAGTGAGGTGAAACAAAGTTCACTTTTATTAAGTGTATGGAATAAAGTATTTAAGTCATTGGGTTACCCTCTAATGGCCCAAATACTTTACATTTTAATTAAATTGTCGGGCTAACCTCTAACAATTTAATTAAATACCATAGCACTATGTTTTTTTGTTTTGTAGAAAAATTGATTTAAAGAAAACAAGTTCAATTAATTATTTTAATTTGAAAGTGTTTTAGGGGGTTATTAGGAAAACAAGCGAGCCCATACAAAGTGGCTTTATGTATGCTCCTAAAAGTGGGACTAGCGTGACACTAGTATTCTAAACGACCGATTGGAACAATCGATCGAATAGTTGTCGCTGTAGAAAAGCCCAGGACCAAACTATGAATGTGTGCAGGTGTGCATTGTGTATGTTTACCTGTTCATTGATGAGGAGCCCAAGAGGAGGCTATGTGTTCTAATATGATAAACGCATAATTAAACGATAATTAGAACACACGAGGAAATAAATCCTAAACTATTACAACCAAATCGAATTAGTTTGAATAAATAAAAAGCTTTCATGCGTTGAAAGAATTGAGCTCCGAGTAGTCTTCAAGATCGGATAAGGCTTGATGCATCGGATGGATACCAAATGAAGATCCCTACATCACTCAAAATACAAACAAAAACTATGCGAAGAATAGATATATTTGCATTCAAAATCATTCGAAGGTTGAATTAAATTCCAAATTCGAAATCATAACACAAAAATAATAATTACAATATGATTTGATTTACAAAATGAACCAAATAAAATATATAAATAAAAGTAGTATAATTGTATTTACAATACTAAATATAAAATAGAAATACTATATAATTGTATTTACAATACTAAAAATACATAACTAAATATTATATTGAACTAGTAGAATAATTATAATAAAAAATGTAAATGGAGAAAAAAAAATATATATATATATATATATTTCAAGAGTAGTTCAAACATCATATATATATATATCCATCATTCCATCCATGATGGAACGATGTTTGAACTACTCTTGAATGCCTTCACAAGTAACAAACATGTTAGTAGCATAGTGGGATAAAATCGAAATGAGATAAAATGGACTATGTACATGGATGGATGAATTTACAAATAAGAAACAAGAAAATAGGCTAGTATTCATTGTACATATTAAAATTCAGCACTACATACATTGTTCCAATCACATTTAAACTCAAGTATACACAACGGTAAACATGCTTTTCCGATCATAGAGAAAACAAGGATCAAAAATTCAAATTGAAACATGAAAACTCGAATTCAAAGCAAATTCTATGCTCTTAAACATGATTCCGGGCAGCAACTATGCTATCTCAAAAAACACTCTAAATATCAATCAAAGACCACATGAATTCAAAGGCAACTTGCATTATCAAACACTTACCAACCCGGGCAGCCGCTACACTAATCCAATGACGCACACATATTCATTTGAAATGGTCAGTTACGAACAATAAACAACAATGATGTCAATATTCAAATCAAATTGCACAAATATCATAATCGAATGCTTCAATATAGCTAGCAAACTTACACAATTCAGCTCGAATGAAAAACGGTGTCGATATGGGTGGTATTATCTAAGTTGATATGAACTAAAACATGAAAGTAACCTCATCGGATATTGTCACAACAAAAACAATGGTATCATCCAAATTTCAACACCGGATCAATAACATCTTAAAGCTAGCTGCATTTAACAGTATCGGGCCAATCCAATGTATTATACTATCACACCAATTTTCGGAGAATTCAACACGGCATTATAGTTCAATTCGATTAACTAAAACGGTATCAAACTAGATATCACAGCATAACAACCTCTTGCAGACTTAAATTCGAAATAAGTAAATTACAAGCATGGTAGCATAACAGTTTAACCATTCTGAACTCAAGAGATTAACGGCAAGATCTAAAACCAATAGCATACCATATGAACAGTTCTAATTCACCAGATTAACATAAACACAAACTGTTTTTTCCAAAAGTTATCACAGCAAGATAGTTAACCGAAGGTTTCATCCTATCAACAGAATATCACAGAGCTCTAATTAAATTCTTACCGATTCTTACCGATTTGGAGCTGAACAACGGGAATCGATGATCTGGTTGTTTGAGGATTGAGGTATCCCGAAAGTTGATGAAAGGAACTCGACGGATGCTCCGATTTGAAATCAAAAGCAGATGATGAGCAGAACAGAGGAAAGTTGCGACAGGGTGCCACCGGTGGATGGATGACGGCGGTTGGATGTGAGAAGCAGAGGTGTATTCGGCAATGGAAGGCGAGATGCGAAGGAGGTTCTTTGCTTGACTCGATGAACTCGGGCCGGTTTGTATGAGCTGTAGTTTCACATGGTCTGAAGGTTGAGGTTTGATACGTAGGAGGCTGGAGAAGATGAAGGGCGGCTGGCTGTTTGAAGATGGGAAGGAGATGTTGGGTTCGTGGCTGGAGTAAAGGCTACGGTGAAGGGAGTAGTAGAAGGGTGAAGGAGACGACGGACAGAGGGTAGCGGCGATGAATGGGGTGTGGTGTTTAGAAGGAAGCTATGGAGGATGGGGGTTTACGGCTAGGGTTTCTCTGTTGGAGGGTGTGAAGGGAGTTAACGGCGTCGGGGAGGAGACGGTGAAGGTTTTCGGTGAAGGCAGTGGTGGCTGAGATTGGGCAGCGATGTGTTTAGGTGAAGGAGAGATGAGTGGAGTTATGGAGTGGGTGAGTGATGACTGAAGGTGGACAGAGACGGAGAGATTACGGGTTTGAATGGAGGGAGGTACAGGATGGGGAGGCGGAGAGTTGAAAGGAAGTGAAGATGGTGTTGTTCTGGAAAATGAAGGCCTAGAGGGACGGATGAGTCAAGATAAAGTAAAGGAAGGGGTTTCGTTGAGGGATGAAGCGGGGGAGGTAGTAGGAGATGAAGGTTTATGATGGAAGGTTGAGAGGACGGTGGAGTATGTGAGACGAGGGTGACAACGGTGGAGGTCAGGTGGAGAGACAACAGTGAGATGATGAAGTGAGGTTTGGTGAAGATGATGAAGAGATGGAGGTCGATGGGTTTTTGAAGAATTATGAAACTTGTTTTGTTTTCACCGATTGATCCCCTTGACAATAAATTATATATATATATATATATATATATATATATATATATATATATATATATATATATATATATATATATATATATATATATATATATATATATATATATATATATATATATATATATATATATATATATATATCAATAGATTAGGTTTAGTAATTTTTGATAATGCCTAAAATACCCTTCATGCTTAAATGGGCCATAAAATTGGGTTGGGTAAAAATTAATAAGCCCAAAAGTATTTTGTTTGATTTTTTTGAGATAAAAATTAGACACCTAAAATTATCAAAAATGGTAAAAGTTCAGACAATAATTATCCGAAAAATTAGATGAGCATATTAAAATAAACTGCGGGTTTAATAAATTAAATAAAAATTATCGAAATAATTAAAATTGAAATAAAACGATAATAAAGAATACCTGATTTTAAAACACTTACGGTTAAAAACAAAACTTCGAAAATGTATCGAAAAATTAGAGAGATCACATTTTCATGATCCACGCGACACGTAGATTCATAAAGCAGTGAGTTGGAGGCGAAAACTTGAAATATTTTTCCCGCTAATTTTCGTACAGTGTCGAATCGCTTTTAACAGTCTGTTTGTAAAACCGAAATATTGATATCATCGACATATAAATAACTTAGCACAATACAAGAAACAGGTAAGGAGATAAAAATGAATGAAGTGGAATAACGGGTATTTCACAACTACAAAATGATGCAAATATCGATTTAAACTAACTTTTAGTCAATTTAAATACGACGAAATGATGCGTATGCAATGAGTGAATGACTGTTTAATGCAATGACCTAATGGAAGCGTATGCGGATGAATATGAAGCCTGAGCCAGATAAAATCGAGATAGGAGGGCAAATTTTGGGGTGCAACAGTTGCCCCTATTTAATCGTCTTAAACCTGAAAGTGAAATTGGCGCTAGCCTTTTGAACTTTCAAGGTAGAAGAAGATTAAATACTAAAAGAACCCCAAAGATTTGCGCTCCGAAGAACAAGTAGAAATATTTATGCTTTTTTTTTAATTGGTTTTTTTTATACATTTTTTTTACGTTATTTTTTGTAAAGGGTTTCGGTACGTCGAGAAACGAATGCGCTTAAATAAGCGACTTAGCAGACTAGAAATGAAAACTGATAGATCTTTGGAACGAGCATACTTGAATAAGTTGCTTCGCAGATCAAAATAAAACCAGACAGACCTTTGGAACGAGCATACTTTAATAAGTTGCTTCGTAGATCAAAAATGAGAACAGGAAGATCTTTGGAACGAGCATACTTCAATAAGTTGCTTCGATCAGAAACGAAACCAGACAGACCTTTGGAACGAGCATACTTCAATAAGTTGCTTCGAGATCGAAAGGTAAGAACTCATAGATCTTTGGAGCGAGCATACTTCAATAAGTTGCTTGCAGATAAAAATGAGAACAGCAGATCTTTGGACGAGCATACTTCAATAAGTTGCTTCGCAGATCAGAAACGAAACCAGACAGACCTTTGGAACGAGCATACTTCAATAAGTTGCTTCGCAGATCAGAAAGGTAAGAACTCATAGATCTTTGGAACGAGCATACTTCAATAAGTTGCATCGCAGATAAAAAATGAGAACAGGAAGATCTTTGGAACGCGCATACTTCAATAAGTTGCATCACAGATCAAAAAGGTAAGAACTCATAGATCTTTGGAACGCGCATACTTCAATAAGTTGCATCGCAGATCAAAAAGGTAAGAAAGAACTCATAGATCTTTGGAACGAGCATACTTCAATAAGTTGCATCGCAGATAAAAAATGAGAACAGGCAGATCTTTGGAACGAGCATACTTCAATAAGTTGCTTGCAGATCGAAACGAAACGATGGATCTTTGGAACGAGCATACTTCAATAAGTTGCTTCACAGATCAGAAAGGTAAGAACTCATAGATCTTTGGAACGAGCATACTTCAATAAGTTGCTTCGCAGATCAAAAATGAGAACAAACGGGAGTATATGTCAGGTAAAGATATTAGACACACACAAGAAGGAGACCGACTGGAGCAGACTCACTGGGGAGAAGATATATGGAATGGTAGAATCGTCGATCGAAGACGAATTCACGGGGAAAAAAAGGCCAACCAAAAGAGACTCTAGCGAGGATTGCTAGGCTATGTTGGGCTTCGAAAGTTTGCAAATATGCAAGAAATACAATATCCCTCAGGCCAAAGGCGGGGTGTAATTCTTCAAGAGCGGCAATTATATGAATTACCACACACCAAGTATGGATACTCAAACAATTGAGAAGCAAGAAAGGTTAGACACCAACTCTTACTCGCACTCTAATGACAGAGGCAAACATGGGTAAGAATACCAAAATAAAAAAATTGCAAAAAGCAAGACGCTTGATAAATGAATTGAATTTGAATGATGTAGGAGACCGACACGGGGTCAAAAATGCAGATAACAACAACAAGAAGAATTTCTTGAGGGAACTCTGACTTGGAATACCACTTGGGGATTTTTTTATTGAATGATCTTCGGAGACGCAAAAGGTTCTCGAGAAACACTTTAATCTGGCTTATGCTTAGATGCATGTTTGAGATTGATTATTTTTTAGCGTAATGCTCCATATCAATGGAAATGCTACGCGTTTTTTTTTTTGAGGATGCTATGCAATGCAATGATGCATGTTTTAATATTTCGTCTGGGACTATAGGAAATTGTGAGCTGCCGAGGAAACATCAACCCATCCATGAATTGAATATAAATCATCTGGTTTTTATCAAAGAGATGATAGTCTAGACCCTGATAGGGGGATTGTAGAATAGAAGCATCAACTTTCAATGATCTACATCACTGGGGAAGTAACTCTTGGAGATTAACATTCATCTGGGATGACGATCATGTTGCATAGAGTTCCTGATTTCAATTAACTCTAGATTACGAGCTCTTGCGTAAGAGAAGTCGACAATATCTTCTGGCACAAGTGAGCCTTTGAAAATGCTCTTGCTGGTGTAGACCGTTCTTTGCGATCTTCCGCGTCGTGGAAAGAATGATAGCATCCAAGGGCACACATATGCCATAGATAACTCTTGTTGGAAAGAAAGAAGCTTTGTCAGCTGACCGATGCCCAGGCGCATGATGCCCTTTCATTCTAAAACCTTTGGATAACAAAAATCTGCAAAATGTGAAACTCTGCAATGATGATTACTATATGCAATGTGTCGAAGCAAAGACAATCTGTTGGAACTCAAAGGATAGAATCCCGCCTTCTGACTTTCGTTGAAGGAAGCCAATAACCAGGAATTAAATCCCGATCTCTGATGAAGATGACAATCCTGACTTGAGTTAGAGATAAAGATCCTGAACTTCTGATGGAGAAAATCCAACACAGACTTAGATCTCTGATGAGCTGAGGATGACGATCCTGATTTCCTGACATGCCATTCAAACTCAACGGTTATTAGCTTGCGCCTGGACTTGACCTAATTAATTATGAGGTGGAGGAATGCCCCTTCATAATGCTTTGCCCTGGTCTGTAGGGAATTTGAAGAAAATAGCCTCGAGAAAGGTTCCTGAGATCTGTACCATCAAGATAATCTGCCCCAATATTATAAACTTGGAAACATTGCCCCTGGATGACCAAAGGTAAAGATGGTTTCAACCATGCTCAGATGAATGCCCCTGATTACTCATCACTTTGAGAGATTCTTCGAATCTCGACATAAATTCCCCAGATTGACTAAACTTTGAAGATATCACCTACTCAGGGTGATTAACTTACATCTTGAAAGTAGGCTACTTCACAACCTTACTTCTTGACTCGAACTGCTTTGTGATTAATCAAACACTTGAAGCAATATGTCCTTCAGGACAATCAAGCTTTCACATGGTGCTCATTATGCAAGATCGCTTGATGTGTAAGCACTTATCTATATGCAAAGAATGTTTTATTCTACGAATGATAATTCTAATGCAAAGTTCATGTTTGTCTTGAAGTTAAAGAAACTTTTATTGAAAAGATATCGAAACATTGATTTTTTTTGTAAAAGTTTGAGTGATACCAACTCAAATGTTTGGCAAGCCTCCTAGGAGTCAGGTTACCGTATTCTTGTAACAGATTTGCTTTCGAATTAACCCATGCTTCAATTAGGACTTTTAAGGGTTGTAACGTGGTCTGGTTCACGGGTTTTTTAGAAAAAAGATTTTTAGGCTCAAAGTATTTGGTGCCCTCCCATTCTCTGTGATGTTCTCCATTCCTAAGTTCAGATAACTTGATGCGAGCATTCATCTCTTGAGAGAAATTTATGGTGCGGTTGAGGAACCACTGAGGTTTCTTGGACACGACAATCACTCACATTTTGCTTTTGGTGTCTGATCATACGACTTTGTTCTTTTGCTGAGGATTTTCTTTTGTTTTGTAATCCTCTTTATTTTCTTTTCTTTTGCCATTTTTGCCTAAGCGCGACTTATTATGAAGTTTCGACTTAGCGGGCTTTTTGTCATCATTTTTTAATCACTTTTCTTTTGAACAAGTCGTGTGATCTTCCATCTTTGTTTTATTGGAGGTGATTGTGACTGCTTGAATCCTTGGCGGATGAGAGATAACAATTGTGGTATCATCATCTGCTGATTTCTTGTGCGAGAGATAACCTTTACGGTCTCAACCTCTTTCGATGCACATTGTTGATTGGCGAAGATTGACCATTGCGGCTTTAACTTTCCTCGACCTTTTGAAGGATAACCATTGTTATATCCTTGGATGCGCACTCTTGATGAGTTTTGAACGCTCGATTGGGTTAACTGAACACTACCATTCCCCAGGTAAAAAAAAGGTTTTTTCATGAATAGAAAAGAAACTCCTACTTCGAGGCTCAAAAGGGGTTAACGAGGGTTTCACTCCCTTATATCTCCGGTGTTTGGGAATTTGAAACAAGGCCTGTACATCGTTAGCAGGGTTTTTACTCGAAAGCATAACGTTTGAGATTCTTAGTAAATTATTCATCATCCTCCCTACAGAGGTGTTGCTTTATTAATAAGAGTTGAATATCAAAAGCATAGTAAAAAAATAAGAGTGAATGCGAATGGATCAATTCAAGACAAACATATTCAATGCATTATGATTAGTATTCAGAAATGAGCAACTTTTGCATACAAGAAAGTACTGAACAAAATAAGAAAGATTACAAATGAGCATGCAAGATAAAACTAGAAATCTCCATGTTGAGGAGACTGGTCTCCGTATGGATTTCTTGCTTCAGAAGATGCGCTTTGTAATCGTGACGTTTACTGAGTCAAAAGAGAGTTCAATTAATGCGTAGGCCCTCTGGAGTGAACGTGATCACTTTGGAATCAATGAGTTTCTGAACTATGCCTTTGAAAAGATTACATCCTTCAATTGTATGGCCAGGTGCTCCAGAATGGAACTCACAGTAGGCATCAGGATCATATCCCAAAGGATACGGAAAAGGAGGCGTCCCGAGCTCCTTTAACTCCACCAAAGAGTGTTGGAGTAGGTGAGAGAGCAACTCACGATGAGGCATATGGATTGGATTATGCACTTTTCTTGGCCTTATCAGATTCTTCCCACCTTGTTGTTGACGATTTTGTCGATAAGTTTGTTGTCGAGCGTTACATTCTTTGGGAGCATCTTGAGCGGTGTTTGACAGAGCTTGCAACAGATTTGTGGAGCACACAGATTTGAATTAGCTTTTGTCACTTGATTAGGCATCTGAAATGGAGGGTAAACAGGAGCTTCTTCCTCATCCTCGAAAATTGTACTTGCCTCTTGATCGATTTGCTCTAGAAATTCAGAAATAATAGCAACATCCTGACTATTACCCATCTTGAGACCACGCTTAATTCGTTCCCCTATAACAACCAGGTGTGAAAATGTAGAAGTACATCCATCAATCAAATAAGGACCCTGCAAGGTATTGGAGAACATCTCAATGAGTTCTCCTTCCAAAAGAGGAGGCTGGACTCTAGCAGCTAATTCTCTCCATCTCTGCGCATACTCTTTGAAAGATTCTTCAGTCTTTTGGGTTAAACCTTGGAGTTGAATTCTGGTGGGAGCCATGTCACTATTATAGTCGTAGTGATTGACAAAAGCTTCAGCCAAATCCTTCCAACTTTGGATGTGAGTTCGTTCAAGCTGAGTGTACCATTCGAGAGATGCTCCACTGAGGCTATCTTGAAAAACGTGCATGAGGAGCTTGTCATTTTCCGCATAGGGAGCCATCTTATTGCAATAGGCTTTGATGTGAGTAATCGGACAAGAGGTACCCTTATATTTCTCGAAAATGGGGACTTTGAACTTTGCAGGAATTTTGATACCAGGCACCAAGCACAAACTAGGGGCGTCTAAACCAAGGGAATCACGACCCTCAATAGCTTTCATCATTTTCTCAAGGAGGTGAAGCTTTTTCTCAGACTCAGTCTCTTCAATCGGAAATCTGAAGGTGTCAAACGAAGACTCGAAGATGTCCTCACAGTGAGGAGTTCCATTGACATGCATCTGAACGGTGTTTTTGACATTTTGGTTTGAAAGGACCTCCTTGTGGTTAAGATTAACACCTGGTGGATTAACATGATCAGTAGTAACAACTTCGGATTTCCGAACAACTTGCTTTAGCTCTTCTTGTCCAAGGGCAATCTTCTGGATAACCTCCATGAATTGATCCATCTGGGCATCTATATGAGTTTTCATCGCATCCACACTTGCCTGGAGTTGATCCATGATGATGACGATGTCAGGAAATCAGTCTTGCAGTCTTGAGATTCTGAATAAGAAGACAAGTTGAAATGAGTCCTCTGGTTGAAATGCATGAAATGCATGATGATGCATGGATGATAAGGGAAATAAACTCCTTTGAGATGATTGATGCAAATGGAATGCAGCATGATGATAATAACAGGTTCATAAAGACGTGAATTAGGGATGATATTGGTAATTATAACAACTTATTTAGGTGGGCTCCTATGATAGGATAGCTCTAGGCTTCTACCCAATAACCCCGAACAAGGTGGTTCTAATGTTTTTTTGCTAAATATTTCTCAGAGTCTCAGATCCCCTTTTAACAAATATCATCATCGTGCGAGAGGCCTACATGGTGACAGTATTTGCAAAAGTATACTCCAAGAAACGGCTCTTAACGGGATACTCAAAATCCTTTATTTGAGCGTTTGGTCTCGGTTAGGACAACATGAACAAACTTAGAGTTATAGGTCATTTGTCCAAAGATTGATGTCCTGCGCTATCGCGGGCCAACAACCTCCTTAAAATAACCAACTCTAAGCGGTCTTCGGGCCAACAAGACAATGGAGTCAGGTGGACCTAGGCTACGCAACCCCTCTATTCCTAAGAAGGTGACCTAGAAGCCTGGGTAGTGGGCTTATCTATGTATCAAAGCCCATGAATTCCCATCACAATAATATATCAACAAAATAATATACATAAAGTGTAAGGAGAATAATAATCAATGAACAATAGATAAGCATAAAGAAGAAAGCGATAAACAAACACACAAACATGCGAAGAACTAAACTAGGGTTGACTCGCTTAGTCAAAAAGATTTAAAAAATCATCCCCAGTGAAGTCGCCAACTGAAGCAACTCGATTTTCAAAAAAAATATAAATGAATTTTCAAAACAAGGAAATCGCCACCTAATTTTATTTGTTCTAAAAAGAACGGTAAAATATAGATAAAACCTACAAAAATCGGATAAGGCGGTCTACATGACCAAAAAGGATGGATTCGGAGTTTACGAAAGGTATTAGCACTTACGCCCATCGTACGCGATGGGACCCGTTTAGTTCGTGCATGTTTGTGTGTTTAAAGTAAAAATGCTATCTTCTAATTAATGATCAAGAAATAAGAAAGAAGAAAACGGGGTTCGTTTATTATTATTTTGAGTTTGACACGGTTTTGAAACCGCGTGCCTACGTATTCCCTCGTGCAATGGGAAAGTCAAAACTCCGTAGTTCTTGTTGAAAATGTTTGAATTGGTTGTGTCGATTTTAGAAGAAAAATGTTTTGTTTTTTTTTATGACCGCGTATGAGCGGAAAAGGAATTTGAATGGGTTGAGTTGATTTTAGTTGTGGATGACGAGTACCAAAACGTTAGGCTATCCTCTAACGATTCAATACTCGAGATTGGTGATTGAGGTCAACCGATCATCTCTCATCCAAAATCTTTATTATGAAAAGAGTGAGGTGAAACAAAGTTCACTTTTATTAAGTGTATGGAATAAAGTATTTAAGTCATTGGGTTACCCTCTAATGGCCCAAATACTTTACATCTTAATTAAATCGTCGGGCTAACCTCTAACAATTTAATTAAATACCATAGCACTATGTTTTTTTGTTTTGTAGAAAAATTGATTTAAAGAAAACAAGTTCAATTAATTATTTTAATTTGAAAGTGTTTTAGGGGGTTATTAGGAAAACAAGCGAGCCCATACAAAGTGGCTTTATGTAGGCTCCTAAAAGTGGTACTAGCGTGACACTAGTATTCTAAACGACCGATTGGAACAATCGATCGAATAGTTGTCGCTGTAGAAAAGCCCAGGACCAAACTATGAATGTGTGCAGGTGTGCATTGTGTATGTTTACCTGTTCATTGATGAGGAGCCCAAGAGGAGGCTATGTGTTCTAATATGATAAACGCATAATTAAACGATAATTAGAACACACGAGGAAATAAATCCTAAACTATTACAACCAAATCGAATTAGTTTGAATAAATAAAAAGCTTTCATGCGTTGAAAGAATTGAGCTTCGAGTAGTCTTCAAGATCGGATAAGGCTTGATGCATCGGATGGATACCAAATGAAGATCCCTACATCACTCAAAATACAAACAAAAACTATGCGAAGAATAGATATATTTGCATTCAAAATCATTCGAAGGTTGAATTAAATTCCAAATTCGAAATCATAACACAAAAATAATAATTACAATATGATTTGATTTACAAAATGAACCAAATAAAATATATAAATAAAAGTAGTATAATTGTATTTACAATACTAAATATAAAATAGAAATACTATATAATTGTATTTACAATACTAAAAATACATAACTAAATATTATATTGAACTAGTAGAATAATTATAATAAAAAATGTAAATGGAGAAAAAAAAATATATATATATATATATATTTCAAGAGTAGTTCAAACATCATTCCATCATTCCATCCATGATGGAACGATGTTTGAACTACTCTTGAATGCCTTCACAAGTAACAAACATGTTAGTAGCATAGTGGGATAAAATCGAAATGAGATAAAATGGACTATGTACATGGATGGATGAATTTACAAATAAGAAACAAGAAAATAGGCTAGTATTCATTGTACATATTAAAATTCAGCACTACATACATTGTTCCAATCACATTTAAACTCAAGTATACACAACGGTAAACATGCTTTTCCGATCATAGAGAAAACAAGGATCAAAAATTCAAATTGAAACATGAAAACTCGAATTCAAAGCAAATTCTATGCTCTTAAACATGATTCCGGGCAGCAACTATGCTATCTCAAAAAACACTCTAAATATCAATCAAAGACCACATGAATTCAAAGGCAACTTGCATTATCAAACACTTACCAACCCGGGCAGCCGCTACACTAATCCAATGACGCACACATATTCATTTGAAATGGTCAGTTACGAACAATAAACAACAATGATGTCAATATTCAAATCAAATTGCACAAATATCATAATCGAATGCTTCAATATAGCTAGCAAACTTACACAATTCAGCTCGAATGAAAAACGGTGTCGATATGGGTGGTATTATCTAAGTTGATATGAACTAAAACATGAAAGTAACCTCATCGGATATTGTCACAACAAAAACAATGGTATCATCCAAATTTCAACACCGGATCAATAACATCTTAAAGCTAGCTGCATTTAACAGTATCGGGCCAATCCAATGTATTATACTATCACACCAATTTTCGGAGAATTCAACACGGCATTATAGTTCAATTCGATTAACTAAAACGGTATCAAACTAGATATCACAGCATAACAACCTCTTGCAGACTTAAATTCGAAATAAGTAAATTACAAGCATGGTAGCATAACAGTTTAACCATTCTGAACTCAAGAGATTAACGGCAAGATCTAAAACCAATAGCATACCATATGAACAGTTCTAATTCACCAGATTAACATAAACACAAACTGTTTTTTCCAAAAGTTATCACAGCAAGATAGTTAACCGAAGGTTTCATCCTATCAACAGAATATCACAGAGCTCTAATTAAATTCTTACCGATTCTTACCGATTTGGAGCTGAACAACGGGAATCGATGATCTGGTTGTTTGAGGATTGAGGTATCCCGAAAGTTGATGAAAGGAACTCGACGGATGCTCCGATTTGAAATCAAAAGCAGATGATGAGCAGAACAGAGGAAAGTTGCGACAGGGTGCCACCGGTGGATGGATGACGGCGGTTGGATGTGAGAAGCAGAGGTGTATTCAGCAATGGAAGGCGAGATGCGAAGGAGGTTGCTGTTCGCTTGACTCAGTGAACTCGGAACTGGTTTGTATGAGCTGTAGTTTCACATGGTCTGAAGGTTGAGGTTTGATACGTAGGAGGCTGGAGAAGATGAAGGGCGGCTGGCTGTTTGAAGATGGGAAGGAGATGTTGGGTTCGTGGCTGGAGTAAAGGCTACGGTGAAGGGAGTAGCAGAAGGGTGAAGGAGACGACGGACAGAGGGTAGCGGCGGTGAATGGGGTGTGGTGTTTAGAAGGAAGCTATGGAGGATGGGGGTTTACGGCTGGGGTTTCTCTGTTGGAGGGTGTGAAGGGAGTTAACGGCGTCGGGGAGGAGACGGTGAAGGTTGTTCGGTGAAGGCAGTGGTGGCTGAGATTGGAACGGCGACAAGTGTTTAGGTGAAGGAGAGACGAGTGGAGTTATGGAGTGGGTGAGTGATGACTGAAGGTGGACAGAGACGGAGAGATTACGGGTTTGAATGGAGGGAGGTACAGGATGGGGAGGCGGAGAGTTGAAAGGAAGTGAAGATGGTGCTGTTCTGGAAAATGAAGGCCTCTAGGGACGGATGAGTGCTGAAGATAAAGTAAAGGAAGGGGGTTTTCGTTGAGGGATGAAGCGGCTGGGAGGTAGTAGGGAGATGAAGGTTTATGATGGAAGGTTGAGAGGACAGTGGAGTATGTACAGAGACGAGGGTGACAACGGTGGAGGTCGCGGCTGGGAGAGACAACGGCGTAGAGATGAAGTGAGGTTTAGGCGAAGGTGAGGGTTTGGTGAAGATGATGAAGACAGATGGAGGTCGATGGGGTTTTTGAAAGCTGGCAATTAATTGTAAAACTTGTTTTGTTTTTCTGCCTCAGCCGCTTTTCCATTGATCCCCCTTGACAATAAATTATAACACATATATATATATCCAATAGATTAGGGTTTAGTAATTTTTGATAATGCCTAAAATACCCTTCATGCTTAAATGGGCCATAAAATTGGGTTGGGTAAAAATTAATAAGCCCAAAAGTATTTTGTTTGATTTTTTTGAGATAAAAATTAGACACCTAAAATTATCAAAAATGGTAAAAGTTCAGACAATAATTATCCGAAAAAATTAGATGAGCATATTAAAATAAACTGCGGGTTTAATAGATTAAATAAAAATTATCGAAATAATTAAAATTGAAATAAAACGATAATAAAGAATACCTGATTTTAAAACACTTACGGTTAAAAACAAAACTTCGAAAATGTATCGAAAAATTAGAGAGATCACATTTTCATGATCCACGCGACACGTAGATTCATAAAGCAGTGAGTTGGAGGCGAAAACTTGAAATATTTTTCCCGCTAATTTTCGTACAGTGTCGAATCGCTTTTAACAGTCTGTTTGTAAAACCGAAATATTGATATCATCGACATATAAATAACTTAGCACAATACAAGAAACAGGTAAGGAGATAAAAATGAATGAAGTGGAATAACGGGTATTTCACAACTACAAAACGATGCAAATATCGATTTAAACTAACTTTTAGTCAATTTAAATACGACGAAATGATGCGTATGCAATGAGTGAATGATTGTTTAATGCAATGACCTAATGGAAGCGTATGCGGATGAATATGAAGCCTGAGCCAGATAAAATCGAGATAGGAGGGCAAATTTTGGGGTGCAACAAGTAGCAAAATTATGATTTGGAAATGGTCGTATATAGGAGAGATTATTCATCACAATTATTCTTTTTATGATTTTAGCAAAGATCCTTTGCTTTTCTTGATGAAGATGTAATGGGTTGATAATTTCCTATTTTTTTTCGGATTTTTTATTCACCCGTTCTTTGTGTAATTTAGGTATGGAGAACCCTCACTTCTCCCTATAATATATATTGCTTACACAAATTTTTGTTGTTATAGTTATGTAAGATAAATTTTTTAGAAAATGAATAGTTTTATAAACGGTCAATTCAATGACCATTTAAAAGAAAAATAATTTATATAAGTATTAATTATAAGTCATAAAAAATATTTATAATTAAGTTATATTAATATTAAATTAATTAAGTAACTGTTAAAATTAAATTAATATATACTTATGTAAGATAAATTTTTAGAAAATGAATATTTTTATAAACGGTCAATTCAATCACAATTTAAAAAAAAAGTTATATAAGTATTAATTATAAGTCATAAAATAATTTATAATTAAATTAATATTAACTTAATTATTAAAATGAATTTATAGTTATATAAGTATTATTAACTTATATAATTTCTATATGAAAAATAAAAAACTAAATATGCATAAAAAAACAATATAAAGGATCTCCCTTTATACATATTAAGTTTAAAATACTATAAAATAATAAATATTTGGCTAAATTACACTTTTGGTCCCCCTATTTTGGTGTTTTCACGATTTAGGTCCCTCCATTTTTTTTTTCAACAGTTTTGGTCCCCCATCCCCACTTTGGCTCCAAAAAAGTCTACGTGTCATTTGTTATTAACAGGTGACATGAAATTATTTTGCATGTCATTTACAGGTGGCATCCAAAAAAAAAACTCCTTCTTCCTCAACGGTCTTCTTTCCTTCTTTCCAAAATGTCTTTGTTTCCTCTTTCCTTCTTCTTCTTCTTCAGATTCTGTTTCATTTGTGAGATCGAATCATTCACTTATGGGTTCCCAATCGTTTCAAGTATCATGTTCTTCGTCTCATTCTAGGAGGAGAAAGATGGTCTGTTACTATGGCTTGGAATCACCAGTGGCTACTGCGTGGACATCTCAAAATCCAGGGCGTAGGTTCCATGGATGTGGATTATACAAGGTAATCAAGAAAACCCTATTTTTTACATCTTAAATTCTGCTTAATTTGATACATTGAAACCAAAATTTATGTTTGTTCAGATACATGGACGAAAAGGATGTTCCTTCTTTGAGTGGTATGATGAGAAATTTCCAGACCGTTCACAAGAAGTCATAAACTCACTATTGGCGAAGGTTAATAATTTGAAGCATAAGGACGGTGTAGCTAAGAAAATTGGTGAGGAACTCCAAAGGAAGATCAAGAATTTGGTTATGTTTATGGTTTTTTCTTGGATTTTGATTGTCATATTGCTTACAAGAAACTTGAAGGGAGGATGTCACTAATTATAATCATTTTTTAGGGATTTTGATGTTGTAATCACTGAGGTTTTGATGTAATGTTCAAACTATTATACTGTCATATAATTTGGTCCTTTCAGTTCATACAATTTGGTCCTTTCAGTTCATATATATTTTGGTTATATAAGGAATACTGTCATAATTTGGTTATGTATAAACAGCATATAGCATAATATTGTCATAATTTGGATAAAGATGATGAAGATGAAAAACAAACTTATGTTCAAAAAACTTATGGTATATATAAACTGTCTTATATATGGAAACATTAAAAGTTAGTTGAAAAACAAACTTATGCGTCAATACAAAATCTTATGCGTCGACACAAGTGACTTGATGCATTGATACAAGTGGTTTTGTATTGATGCATACTGTGTTAAAAACTACTTATGTATCGATGCAAACTACTTATGTGTCGATGCAAACCACTTATGTATTGATACAAAGGATTATGCATCAATGCATACTGTAATGGAAGGGTTTCTAGAAAGTTGAGTTACGTATGCGTCGATGCAAACTACTTATGTGTCGATGCAAACCACTTATGTATTGATATAAAGGATTATGCATCAATACATATTGTTATCAAAATGATTCCAGAAAACTAATTAAGACATGAGTCGATGCATGACAAGGATGAGTCGATGCATGTGAGATATATATTGATACAAGCACTTATGTATTGATGCAAGATCAAATATCCAGAGCCTCAATTCTTATATGAGTCGATGCAAAACACGTATGCATCGATGCATACTGTGTAAAATTGTATTTTCTAGAAAACAGAATTGGTTTGTATCGACACAAATGATTTTGTATTAATGCAAGCAACAAACAGAGCTGAATTCCAATTTTTTGAAATATATATGTATCGATGCAAAACAGTATGAGTCGACTCATATAGATGGGAAATTGTTATATGTATTGATGCATGCCTTTTTGTATTGACTCAAGAGGTTATGCATTGATGCATGCCTTCTTGTAAAACTGCTAAACTGTCTTTGTAAAACTGCTAAACTGTCTTATATATAACAAAAGAGTAGCAAAGCATTATACATAAACATAAACTAAGTGCAAAGTAGCAAAATGTAATGGGATTATACATGTGATCCATTACACAAAATGTGGATTCAACCAAAACTAAGTGCAAAGTATGAAAACAGAATCTGGATTCACAAACATTACATGTGATCCATTACACAAAATATGGATTCAACCAAAACTAAGTACAAAGTATCAAAACAGAATCTGGATTCACAAATATTTCATTCTTGTGTTTGTGGAGCTTGTGAGCATTGTGTCAAGACAGTTGGTGATTCCTTTGTCTTCCTTTGCTTCCTTGCCTTGTTACTACCTTTTGGTAATTTCGATCCATTTGTTTTCCCTTTGCAAGTCTCGAGTTATGTCCTAAAGTGCCACATTTTTACATTTGTGATGGTCAAAAGTCTTGGTAGTACTTTTTGGAAGTTGGTTCATCATTAGCCCTTTCTTTTCTTTTGGTCTGGTGCCCTTCTCATGATCGGTGGATTAATCAGTTCTCCATTACTTACAGGCCAGAGTCTTGGGCCATTGGATGGCAACACTATATAAGAGTAAGTTGCCATGAAGCTTGATTTCCTGCACAATATGATATTTAAAATTGATGATATGCATAATATACAATATGGATAACATAAGCAAAAATTACCTATAATATTTAGACACAAATGGGAATATGTCAGCCTTGTTGTGTAAAATACAAGCAACAACATGCACACATGGAATGCCAGTCAGGGCCCATTTACGACAAGCGCAATGGAATTTCTGCAAGTTCACCTCGAAAGTGTCTTGACCATTGGACACGCTAAAGATATTCAGTGCATCATCTCCATGCCATGTTGGTGCCCAACCCCCAGATTCCCTCTTTAGCCTTTCAATTGTTTGTTCCACCTTGGGACAAATTGAGCCTCTGAATCGACTCATGAGATTCTTTTGCTTCACTATCCTTGTGGTAATATAGTGCTTTAAACCTTCTACTATCCTTGTCCCTATACTCCAAGATAGCGTTGTTGAACGACTCACACATATTATTAACCTGCAAATCACAATGACTATCAGTTCGATATGCAGACCTAGTCCACATAGATGGTGGAATGTCCTTCATGTCTTTCCAAGCATGTTCATTTTTAGCTTTAATTTTTAACATGGCTCTTTCCTAATCTAGAACTATAGTTGCCCTATCCGCTTCCCAAAACAATTCTTTCATGACTTCCCCAGGATACTTCTTCTTCCAATTTCCATACAAATGTCGAACGCACAACCTGTGTTCAATATTCGGTCCAAAATCAGCAATAGCCGGTACCAGTCCCTATCAAAACATAATAATGTTAGTATTGTATACCATAATATGTAAGTAAATATGTAAATATGCAACTTCACCTTCTACTGGTCTAAAATGAATCCATATGATCTTGGTAAAATACTATTCAGATCCTCTAATAATAGATCAAGGAACCATTTCCATGATTCTCTTGTCTCAGATTCCACCACAGCATAAGCAATCGGATAAATTTGATCATTTCCATCTTTTCCCACTGCTGCAATTAACTGACCACCATACTCACCCTTCAAGAAACAAGCATCAAGACCAATCAAAGGCCTACAAGTGTATGCAAATGCATCTTTACACGCCTCCAGGCATACAAATATCCTCTCAAAAATAGGTCCTTGTTCAGACATACCACATTTAACGATCATTGTAGAATTAGGATTAGACCTTATTAGCTCCTCACCATAACTTCTCAAATACACGTATTGCTCAGTCATAGCACCTTGTAGTAGTTCCAATGCTCTAGTTTTGGCGCTATATGCTTGAGCTGAGGAAAATTTCACACCCCAATTTTCAAGTGCCTCTGCAATCAAACCCTTGGGCCTTATTTCAGGAGTATGTCTCAATAGTGGTATGAACTTCTTCGCAAGCCATTATGTTGTAGCTTGCCTATTCTTTGCAGTCCTGTGACAAGTATGGTCATCAGTAAAGCTCACCAAATGCCAGTATTCATTCCCTACCCGTTTACTAAATCTCATGTAAAATGGACAATTCATGTCACACCTTACAACAACTCGTTTGCTATCATTTTTCTTGATATGTAAGTTTTTAATCTTTTCCATTGCAAAAGACTTTACTGCATCTCTAATAAGACCCTATGAGGCAAATCTCATCCCAAGCTCGAATCTTACTTGATCACCATAGTCCGGCATTTTAAACTTGGGATAATTAAATTCTTCACCATCATCTTTACTTCCTGGGGGAGTATCAAGGACATCTGAGTCTACATTATGTGCTTCTTCAAAATCAGTTGCTTTGGTTGGTTCTTGGCTTGCATATACCTGGGTTGCATCGTTTTTTTCTTGCGTAAATGTGTGGCTTGGTACCTCATGTGTCCAGTCCCAATCCTCTTCAACTAAGCCATCAAATTCACTATCCCCCAAATCTTCATCTTCCTCTTGCACATAATCTTCATCTTCCTCACTCTCATCCTCAATAACTTCTTCCCTATCTTCCATATTCACTTCTTCCATCCCATCCTCAATTACTTTTTCCCTCTCTTCCATTACCACTTCTTCATTGTCTTCATTATTTACCTCTTCCATATCTTCTGCATTTACCTCTTCTGCATTCTCTTCTGCCCACTCTTCCACAGTTACTTCTGCATTCTCTTCGCCCACTCTTCCACAGTTACTTCTGCATTCTCTTCTGCATTCTCTTCCGCATTGTCTTCTGCGTTGTTAGCCACAATTACTTCTTCCCTCTCTTCTCTTCTTCATTCTCTTCTCCCCTCTCTTCCACAGTTACTTCTTCCCTCTCTTCTGCATTCTCTTCTTCGTTGTTAGCCATATCTGCTTCATCATCCGATTCGATCTCAATTGGGGTATGTACAGGTTCTGCATATTGTTTATACTCTTCTTCTGTTAGAACTTCTGGTTCATCTACGACATGTTCAACATAGATATTACCCAAATCGTATCCTTTCATATCTTCACCGAATTTCAGAACATCTGCATCATTGTTGAGAGGTCTTAGCCCACGCGCAAGTGATAATTTCGGGTGATGATACCACATGCCCTTGATTCTTACATAACCCAACTCCTTGACAACCTTCATAAAGTCCATGTAACACATGAAATCCACATCAAATTCCCATTCCAGTTCTTCTACCTTTCCATTAACATATACTTTGCAAGGATAATCAACAAAGTACCTCCCATGATTAATCCTTAACCTAACTTCAGTTATATCAGCTAGCCTATTAAAGTATCAAAAACAATGCACATCTCAGATCAACGCTATACTAAACTTCAACATCTCAAAATACATAACTATATAAAATCGCTACATACCTGAAACGAAACTTTTCATCCTCCTTAGACGTAAATGAAGACATGTATGTCTGTGAAATCAAATGCAACAAACAGTGAAAATTAGGGCTTCCGGAAAATTAGGAACGAGTGAGGAAAGGGAAGAAGAAGGAGTGAGGAAGGGGAATTTCTGGTGACATAAACCTGGAATCGTAGCAGAAAGGGAAGAAGAAGGAGTGAGGAGACGAAGAAATTCTGGAAAGAAGGAAAGAAGACCGTTGAGGAAGAAGGAGTGTGTTTTTTGGATGCCACATGTAAAATAATTTCATGCCACCTGTTAATAACAAATGACACGTAGACTTTTTTGGAGTCAAAGTGGGGATGGGGGACCAAAACTGTTGAAAAATAAAATAGGGGGACCTAAATCGTGAAAACACCAAAATAGGGGGACCAAAAGTGTAATTTAGCCTAAATATTTTAAAATAAATGAAAATAATTGCTGTATAATAAATTTTTAAAAATATTTTATTTATGTTATTAAGTATTAAAATAAAATGTTTTGAAACTTTAAACTATCATATCGCTTAATATTTAGTTCCATTTTTAATTTATTATTTTTATAATATTTTATCTACTTCAATTCTTTATAGAAAAATATTATAGTTTATAGAAAAATATTAAAGTTACTTCTTATTAAAAGTTATTTGTAATGAAAAATCTTATGACTTATCATTTGTAATTAAAATTAAAAATAAATTTTTTAACATACGAGTAAAGTAGTAAATATATTTATTATCATCATTGCAGTATAGTTTAAATTTTAGTGGTTATTAAAATAAAATTCACTTTTTAATTTTTATTTTTATATATTATAATCATTATAGTGTATTAGTTACAATTTTTTGGATCATTAAAATAAAAAATAATAACAATATAATTAAAAAGTATAATTTTTGGGTTGAAAGAAATTTTTTAATAATAATCAACTTAATATAATTTGGAAAATTTTGTGAGAATGACCCATCTAATAACTACATAAAAATATTGGAAAATTAGTCCAAAGTCAAAATATTTATATAAATAACTTAGATAGTTAACTTAGGTCACTTCCCTAACTAATTATAATAACCAAATAAATATATATCACAACAAGTTCCCTAGACGCATATAATCAACTTTTGAAAAAATTTATGCAAATAACCAACTTTCAGGACTAAATAACACATAGGAGCCATCATTAAAAAAATGCACATAGGCATCACCCCATTTGGCGCCTCCTCATGTATAAGTCATCCTAGATGGCGCCTCCTTTATGTTTGTTACATGTAGGAGTCATTTCAGATGGCTCCTACGTGTATTTGTGTTTTTTATAAATAAACACCCATGTCTCCTTCATTTTTCACATTTTTTCAACTTCTCATCTCATATTCTCTCTTATTTTTCTATCATGACATCTCCATACATCCATACCAGAGATGGATACGTTGTTTTCTCGGTCTCCAAACCTCCAATGAAAATGAAATTTTGGCACATATTTACCATAGCCAAACTGAAAAAAGATTTGATGCGTTGGTTAGAGGGAGAAATAGAAGTTGGTGAAGAAATTAGAAGGATTCAGGGGAAGAGAACAACCATGAACGTCACAACTGAACAACCTCAAATTTGGTTGGAGGAAGTCAAAACAGACGTTGACGTTATTGCGATGGTGTATGGTTCCGATGAAATTGTTTTGACGGTTGTAGTGTCTTAAATAATTTTTTTGTTGTTGATGCTACATTTTCATGTTGTTGTTTTAATGGTGTAGTTTTTTATTTTGTTGTCTGCGTATTGGTGTTTGTAAGAAATGCTATTAATGGAAAGAAGAAGGTTTGTTACAATATTAAAAAGTGCAGATAAATTAAATACAAATTTCAGGATGTTGAGCTTGTAGCACGTTGGGGATAATTTTTTCGATTGTGTCCGGGTTGACGACATAGACCACACTTTGTTTCTAGTTTGTCAACGTCGTCCATTTCAGTTGTTATACGTTTTCTCTTGGGACGACCCTTTTATTTCTCCGCATTTGATTGTTATGCCAAACTACTTCCCCTTCGTACGCAGGCCAATAATCTGGTTTTTCTACTGGTTCAAAGGCATTGTTGTATACGTTGAGCAAGGTCTCAGACTTGTAAATGGGAGAAAGAAGTACTAGTGCATCTTGATGAACATGTGCACACGCCGCAATGACATGAGAGCAGGGCATTCGAAAGGCCTGAAACTTTTTACAGTCGCACCAACAAGATGGTAGTTTAACCCTGTACTCTTGTCTAGGAAAACCCTCATTATGGTCGATTGTCTCTTTGACAATGAAGTTATGGTTATGTTGGACGAATATTGTAACGATGAGTGCTAGCTTTGGCACTTTCGGCCTTAATAAATTTCAGGCAGCTTTCACTCCACATTTGTCCGGATTGTACCACTGCGTTCCACTTTTCACCTATCTTTACAAACAACAAGGCCATCCTAAAATATGTTGTACTCACCAAAGCAGTTATTGGGAGTGCTCTTATGCCTTTGAAGACGCCGTTCATTGATTTGACTAGATTTGTTGTCATGTGGCCCCAACGCACTCCATTGTCGTATGACCGTGTCCACTTTTCCACTTGCACATTATCAACCCACGCACCTACATCTGGGTTTTCCATTTTGATCTAGATGCGATATTATGTAAAACATGGTTGTGTTGGTGTGTACGCTGCGTTCATAACTGATTTCCGAAGACGCTTATCTTTGATCTCGCACATGAAATTTTGAACGATATATCTTGTGCAATAAACATGTGTAGACGGTGGGTCGTGCCAACCGTTAACAGGATTGTTGTACGCACTATCAATTGAGGCATGTCTGTCAAAAATCAAACAAAGATCACATTGTGGAGCTACGTGTGTTCGAAGATTCTTTAGGAAGAAACTCCAAGTTGCTGACACAGGTACCGTCTTGGGCATACGCCGACATCGTCTCCATAACATAAATTGTTCCAGGAGTATACGTTCGTAGTGCATTCATGTAGCGAGGTAACTTTTTGTATGAACCCTCCCAATTTCTGTAGATTTGCTCAATAGCCTTGGTTTTTGCTAATCAGGCCTTTCTATACGAGGGGGTATAGTTGTATGCTGTAGTGATGTGCGAGATTATTATTTTCACCTTCAATGAAGGATCGCAGCTAACAAGCGGTAAGATTTCTTGACAAATGAGATCATAACTCAATTTGTGGTGATCCTGTGATTGTGTGGAATTAACACAAGTGTGTTCCGTCATAGAACCTATCACCCAGGAATCACTCCTCAACCTATACGACGCAGTTAGATGGAAGTTACACTCGGGGTAGGTACAGATGATTATGTATCTCTCTGCATTTGTTCGATCCATATGAAAGTCATAGTTGTTTATCATGTGGAACTTCTTTATTGCTCGCACACAATATTCTTTTGAACGAAATTTGTCTTTGACTTTTAAACTTGCATCTGACTGCACTTCAGGGTTGTAGAATATATCAAATGATGGGTCATTTGTGCACATGTTGAGGGTGGTCATGTACAGAGGTGATGTGTAGATCTCATGTGGAGGCAGTCGGCGTTCTTCATCGGCCTCTGATTCTTCGTTTACCATGATGTTGAACTGCATCTCGTCATCTTCCTCTTCTTCGTCAGCAACATCCACCTCAGCTTGTTCCTCCTTTGTAGGATCAACCCTCTCTGTATCCTGGAACACAACGTACAACTCAATCAATTCGTACCCAGAATATTCATGATTACAAAACATGTTTTGCAGATCTTCATCGTCTTCAACAGCTACCTGGTAAAATGTTACTTGGTTCTCACCAGTAAAAGTAGGATGTTGGTAGAAAATGTGTGACGTCGGACCTCGCCGAAGTTTGGTCTCGAGTCTTTTTTTTAAATACGAAAAATTCGCATTGCTATTTAGGCAAAATTGAATATTTTCTGTGTTTTTGAATAAAAACGCTACTACCTCACTATTGTACGTCTCACCATTGAAATGTACAGTGATAATATATTGTGGTATAGATGACATTTTTCTGGGTTTGAGTGTTTGAAACTTGAGTGTTTGAAATTTGAGTGTTTAAAATTTGAGTGTTTAAAATTTGAGTGTTTGAGATGTTAGTGTGTATGAAAATGTTTGATTGTGTGAGATATTTATAGATGGTGCATATGATTATATGAGAATATATGGGACAAAATTTAAATTTTGAAATGACATGTACAAGAATGGAGCCTAGGTGTATTTTTAAAAGGGAGGCGCCATCTCATTTAGCTTTTTACAAGCCTAGTTATAATTAGGTCTGCCACCTAGCTACCACCTTAGTCTGCATGCATGCTGTCATACCCCAAAATTTGCCCTCCTACTTCTCAAGACATTTCATACATCTATACTCAAGGATTAATCAGACAAACCCTCTCCTACACAATCAACCCAAACTAGGGTTTGGCTATCCTCAGATCCAGATGGACTTCTAACATCTCCAATGGTCATCATGCCTCCTCATATGCTTCAAAGATTCTCCATGTCAAGTTTCAAGCCTCACAAATCAAGTTTCCTCAGACAATTGCTCAGATGGTTGAAAATTAGTTGTATTGGACAAAAAGTCAACTATGGTCAACATACAGTCAAACTTCATGATTTTTGGTCAACATCCTCATTTTGAAGTTACATTCATCATTTGATCAAGGGTTGATCATGATTCATCAAGAAAACTCAAGATTTGCACAAAAGTCAAACTTTCCAAATTAGGGTTTTTTAATGAAAAGTCAACTAAACTTTGACTGAGCATAACTTCTTCATACTTTCTCAAAAAAATTTCCACCACCTCTCATTTTGAAGGAAATTCAATTCTCTACAACTTCATGTCTCACAAGAATGTTCAAAAAATGCTTCATTTTGAAGATATGGATCAAAACATTACAGGTCCTTTTCAAAGTCAACAAAAAGTCAACTTTTTGTTTTGAAGATTTATTGAGCATGGAAACTCCAATTGAGATGAAACCAAATATGTTGTTTAGAGGACACTTAGATCTTTCTAAAAAGTCCAAGAACACTCAAAAATGTGGAAAATTGAACAAAATACACCTTGCACAAGTTGGGCATTTTTGAAGAAGTGCAGAAAGAGAAATACTTGTAAAAATCCAAAATTTTGCAAATGGGCCTAGTTTTTCTTGGTTTAAACTTGTTCCTTATCTTATTTGGAACCTTCAAGCCCAATGCCACGAATTTTATCTTTATTTTTCTATTTAATTTGGATTTTATTCATTTAAAAAAAATTAAATTAAAAAATAAGGTATAAAATCAAAATTAATTGCAAAATTGATTTTTCTCTCATACTTGAGATCCAAGTAACTCACACGAGCTGGCAAATTTGAAATTTGCATTGATTTGGCAAGAAATTGAAGAAATTGGATCAAATAAGGAAGATTTGATTTTGTACAAAATCAAATAATTTTTGCATTGATTGATCATTATTTGTTCCTCAAATCAGCCCAAAATCCATCTACTATAAATGTACAATGCATACCACATGAACAAGAATAGAAAAATTGCTTGGAGGAACCCTAACCTAAGTCAAAAAATATGTGCTTCACAAGCTACTTGCAGCCTTGGTTCTAGCTTGTTTCAGTCGATTTTGAGCATTCTATCACATTCCTTGGAGTCTTTAGAATCGATCCAGACCTTTACATCTCTCAAAAACATCAAGAATTGAGAAAACACGATTTGGTTTGTTCATACTTTTTCAAATTTCGATTTCTATCATTCATGCATTTTTAACGTGTTTTGATGTTTGCTTTGTGTTTAGTTTGAAGTTTGCAAGCTTTCTGGACCATCCAATTGCATTTTCATGGCCTGAATCAAAATATACCATGGCTAGGGTTTTCTGAACCAATTTAGGGTTTCCTTAAAACGGAAAAATTTGACCAAATGAATGCCACCAATGTGTTTAGAATTCAATTTGCAATCGATTCATGTACTCACAATCCATTTATATTGCTTGTATGGAGTTTTTGAATTATGCAGGGGCCATAGCGTCGAACGAAGCCGACGCTAAGTTTCTAGAAATTCAAATGAAGAAGATGATGTTCTTCGCGCGCGTTATGGATTCCCAAAACTCAATTTCGTTTAAAACGGTTCCGTTTCAATTTCATGACACCAAGTGCGCGTTGGCCCAGTGGTTGAGGCAGGGAAGCGTGACGTGTTGCCAGGAGGTCATCAGTTCGAGCCTGACCAGGACCTTGTATTTTTACAAGTTTGCAAATTTTTTATATTTTCTATTTTCTTTAATATTTTCATGCTATTTTTAATTTATCTTCAAATATTTTTATCATGCATCTAAAAAACACCAAAAATATTTATTTTTTGCATTATAGTCAGAAAAATGTTTATTTAATTTTTAAAATTAAAATTATTATTTTTTGCATGCATATTTAATTTAATTACTAATTAATCATTTAAATGACTTTTAATTATTTTTAAATTATCAAATCAATTCCAAAAATTACCAAAACATTTTCTTATCATATTTATGTCATTACTAACATAAAACCTTTTTCCTCATTCAAAAGTACTTATTTTTACTAACACTTTCTTCTTATGCAATTTTCTCGTATTTTCCGATTTTGTATCTGTTCACAGGTTGTAACGTTTCAGACGATTTTTCTTGCTTTTCTTTTTTCAATTATGTAATTGCCTATGGGATGTAATAGTTTAATTAGGGCTTTTATTTTCCGCACTCTCATTATGTATCTGCCCCAAAGCCATGTAATAGCGTTGGACATTTACTTTCCGCAATTTACTTTCTGCACCCTATAAACTGCTAGTAATTAGGCGTGTATGGCAAGATAAAATTGGACATAGATCACTCATAATTTCAAGATAAAATATCTGAATTTGACACACTCTTTTCACACATGCACCCCTTAGGGTAATTCTCTCTTGTTGCCTTTACGAATACAAATGGTCATGTCCCTCGAACGTAGAGGTATTCTAGCACCGTTGCCTTTAAAACAAATCATCATAGTCCCTTCGATACAAAGATCATAGACCCATGATGTCGCCTACGAATACATGATCTTGACCCTCGATTGTCGCCTACGAAAAATGATGATAGTCTCTTCGAATGTGCTAGGATACTTCCTACAAGTTGCCTTCTATGACCATCCGATGTCCCTTCTAGATCCAACGAATAGGGCTACCTATCAACTAATGATATGGATAGCACTATTCTAAAGGAAAGTAAAATAACACGAAAACGACCATTCTGAGTAGGTAATAAGACTTTTAGTTGCTTGCTCTATCAAAATACTTTTCACACCTCACACTTTTTGTCAAAGTTCAAACTCTTTTCAAAACGAAACATTTCCGAACACTTTGTATACATTCCTACATGAATCATTACAAAGTCAAAGCGAAATGCCTTTTCAAAACATATTTGTCAAACACACAGAAAGCACAATTTTAAAGTGATCTAAGAGCAACTAAGAGCCCGTAGATAACTACGGATGGAAAGGGGTGCTAATACCTTCCCTTTTCATAACCTTCTCCCTTACTCAGAATCTAACGAAGGTCTTTTTCTGTACTTTTTACCTTCCCTTAATTGGATAAAAGAAAAGTCGGTGGCGACTCTTGCTATCTGCACATTTCCGATACAAAAATCTCAAAGTCAGTTCACCGTATTACACATGCAACCTGCCATCTAGCTGACCCTAGCTGCCACCTAGCCTATCACAAGCCATCTTGAATGGCGCCTTAGTGTTAATTTAGAGAGGAGGCACCATCTCTCTTGGCTTCTCTCTGACACGTGGCCTGCATGCATGTAAGGCTCCAACCACCTCATTTATTCCTCTGTTCCCTGAATCTTCTATAAATATGGCTCCTCATATGTGTTTTTTCCATTATCACTCTTCACTCTACCTCTACCTCTAATACAATTCTCATATCATCAGAAAAATTCAAGCATGAGTCTTTTGATGTTAGGAGAATCTCACCGAGGAACAAGGGCAAACATTGCTACCTATGTAAGTTTTATTCGTTATATTCTTATTTTTTCTTACATTCTTTTATTATTATGTTTTTAATATTGTTTACACTTTCTTACACAAATTATTTTCACATTATACTTAGGACACGAAAAAATTTAGATGTCGCTCACATCATTATGTTGCTCTTAATCCATTAATCGTTCTATACCTTGTATGTGCCAGTTTTGGGGATGTTATTAAAATCTCCAACTGTACAATCGATTCAAAGTTTATTCTTGCATTGTGCGAAAGGTGGAGACCCGAGACACACACCTTTCATCTGCCTGTAGGTGAATGTACCGTCACACTTGAGGACATTTACATGTTAATGGGTCTTCCGATTAATGTTAAGGCGGGTAATGGTCTGGTCCAACATGCAAACGCTCTATGCGAGGAGATGTTGGGTAGAGATATGGTGGAAGGTCCTAGTGCAAGAGGCCAAGGTATATTTTTATCCACACTTAGAGCGCATTATTATTCCCTTGGTTTGGACGAAAATTCAACCGAGGAAGAAAAAATAATAAAAACAAGAAATTATGTACTTGAGTTTACTTGGGAACGTTGATAAGATAGGAAAATATAGTTGGGGTTCCGCTGTTCTATCCCAACTATACAGTTCATTGTGTAAGAACTATAAGAAAGACGCATCAACTTTTAATGGATGTGTTTTCTTACTTCAAACATGGGGTTGGTGGAGAATGCAATCACTTAATTCCGTCAACGACCTACCGTTCAGTTTTCCATACGCAACAAAGTAAGTACATTGCTTAATTATTAAAATATTTATGTCTTTCATATATATATATATATATATATATATATATATATATATATATATATAAAATCCTAATATATTAAATGTTAATTCATTTAAGTATAGCGTAACGGGCATGGATTACGGAAAGAATCTGAGACACAATGTTGTCCTCTATCGTAATCTAATAGACCACCTTGGCGCAACTGATGTACGTAATTTCGATTAACTCCAACTAATTTTAACGTATATTATTTTAAAATTTATCATTAATCTGCATTTTTTTATCAACAGTTTACATGGAGACCATACTTGGGTTTGGACCATATACCCAATGAAGATGATGCAGAGGTTTGGACTACGAAGACTGCTATCATACGGTTCAACATTGTGAAAATGCACCACAACAACCGGTTGAAGATGCAATTCGGTATGTTCCAAGATATACCACGCGATTTGATATGTTTGGATTCTTGGCATCTTAAAAGGGTCGATGCCCAATGGGGATATGATAATTGGAAAATTTTTGTCAGGGAGTGTTGTAGGATGTGGAAAAACCGAGCAGACCATATCTTACAATTTCCTATTTACGAAGATGACGAGATTATGCAACACTCTCGTCAATACATTACTTGGTACCGGTTGTAATACGGTGAACTGACTTTGAGATTTTTTGTATCGCAAATGTGCGGATAGCAAGAGTCGCCACCGACTTTTCTTTTATCCAATTAAGGGAAGGTGAAAAGAATAGGAAAAGACCTTCGTTAGATTCTGAGTAAGGGAGAAGGTTATGAAAAGGGAAGGTATTAGCACCCCTTTCCATCCGTAGTTATCTACGGGCTCTTAGTTGCTCTTAGATCACTTTAAAAATTGTGCTTTCTGTGCGTTTGACAAAAATGTTTTGAAAAGGCATTTCACTTTGACTTTGTAATGATTCATGTAGGAATGTATACAAAGTGTTTGGAAATGTTTCGTTTTTGAAAAGAGTTTGAACTTTGACAAAAGTGTGAGGTGCAAAAAGTATTTGATTTGAGCAAGCAACTAACAGTCTTATTACCTACTCAGAATTGGTCGTTTTCGTGCTATTTTACGTTCCTTTAGAATAGTGCTATCCATGCCATTAGTTGGTAGGTAACCCTATTCATTGGATGTAAGAGGGACATTCGAAGGGACATCGGATGGTCATAGAAAGCAACTTGTAGGAAGTATCCTAGCACATTCGAAGGGACTATCATCATTTTTCGTAGGCGACAATCGAGGGTCAAGATCATGTATTCGGAGGCGACATCGTGGGTCTTATGATCTTTGTATCGAAGGGACTATGATGATTTGTTTTGAAGGCAACGGTGCTAGAATACCTCTACGTTCGAGGGACATGACCATTTGAATTCGTAAAGGCAACGAGAGAGAATTACCCTAAGGGGTGCATGTGTGAAGAGTGTGTCAAATTCAGATATGTTATCTTGGAATTATGAGTGGTCTATGTTGATTTTAATCTTGCCATACACGCCTAATTACTAGCAGTTTATAGGGTGCGGAAATTAAATTGCGGAAAGTAAATGTCCTACGCTATTACATGGCTTTGGGGCAGATACATAATTGAAAGTGCGGAGAATAAAATTCCTCATTAAACTATTACATCCCATAGGCAATTACATAATTGGAAAAGAAAAGCGATAAAAATTGTCTGAAACGGTATAACCTGTGAACAGATGAAAAATCGAAAAACGGAAGAATATTGCATAAGATGAAAATGTTAGTAAAAATAAGAATTTTTGAATGAGAAAAATCTTTTATGCAAATAATGACATTAATATGATAAAATAATTTTTTGGGAATTTTTGGAGTTAATTTGATAATTAAAAATCAATTAAAAGCTATTTAAATGATAAATTAACAATTAAATTAAACATGCATGCAAAAATAATAATTTTAATTTTATAAATTAAATAAACATTTTTCTGATGTGTATGCAAAAAATAAATATTTTTGGTATTTTTTAAATGCATGATAAAAATTATTAAAGATAAATTAAAATGGATGAAAATATTAAAAGAAAATAAAATAGAAAAATAGAAAAATATGAAGTTTTGCAAAAAAGGAAGAAAGTTTGGTCTTGCCAGGGATTGAACTCAAGACCATTGAGGGAATCTTCCACAGCCAACGCCTTAACCACTGGGCCAGCTTGCATTTCGTGTCAAGGAAACCAAAATCAATTGTTTTTGAATGATCACGTGTCATGGATGTGTTTCGAACCCAGTCAGCGCGCGTGGGCCCGGATTGGAATGAATGGACGAATTATAACGCGCCATTGCGCCACGCTTGCCTCTCGCCGGTCTTCGCCTGAGTCAGCGCCGGAGCTAGGGCTCCGGTCATCTTCTCCGGCTAGCCCGATTTCAAAACCTGCAAAATACGTAAAATAAATGGACAAAAGGTACCCTACCCCCCTAATTCGATGGCTGCGAGCACGATGGTGCCATTAGTTTCGATCTAAAATGCCTCTATCATTCAGTTCGAAGCTTCACAGTTTGAAAACCCTAAACATGGCATTATGTGATTCCGACGTTCAAGCTTGCTAACGATTGCCCAGATCCGTCCCTTAGCATCTCATGAACACATTAGAGTGGTTAAAATCGATTAAAACAAACAGATAATAAAAATGCAATTTCAAAAAAAGTTTGAATATGTATGAATGTATGTAGCTCGATTCAGGCAGTTTTAGTCATGAACAATGATGCATACTCACTCTAAATTACCTCAGGAACACGTTTGGATGGTTAGCTTGCCTTGAAACCTGCTGGAAATTGGAATTTGAATTTTTACAATTTGAGAAAATTTTTGACAAAATAAGGGTTGTGTATAGGGCTAGGGTTTCGTGTCCTTTGATGTGCAGCATGCTTGGTATTTATAGAGTGAATTGAGAGGGAAAAGAGAGTGAAAAAAGATTGGATATTGAATGCAAAAAGTTTCTCTTTTAAATCAAATCAAATTTTCTTGAAAATTTGATTTTCCTTCCATGTGAGAGGCTAGCACGAATTTGGTATGTTTCATGGGCTATCTTGGACCTCAAGTTTGATGGAAATTCACTCCTTTTGAAAATATATCTTATTTTCATATTTTATATAATTTAATTTTGAATTAAATGGTTTTAAATTCAAAAATAAATCAATAAAATAGAAAATTGTCATGGCCAAGCATCAATAGGTCATAAATAATGTTACGATCAAGTTTGGATCATAAAATTATAGGCTCATTTGGAAAAAATTGGATTTTGACAAATATCTCCTTTTGTGCAATTGTTCAAAAATGCTCAACTTGTGAATGGTGTATTTTGCTCAATTTTCCACATTTTTGAGTGTTCTTGGACGTTTTAGAAATCTCTACGTGTCCTCTAACCAACCTCTTTGGTTTCATCTCAATTGGAGTTTCCATGCTCAATAAATCTTCAAAACAAAATGTTGACTTTTTGTTGACTTTGAAAAGGACCTGTAATGTTTTGATCCATATCTTCAAAATGAAGCATTTTTTGAACATTCTTGTGAGACATGAAGTTGTAGAGAATTGAATTTCCTTCAAAATGAGAGGTGGTGAAAAAATTTCTAAGAAAGTATGAAGAAGTTATGCTCAGTCAAAGTTTGGTTGACTTTTCACTAAAAAACCCTAATTTGGAAAGTTTGACTTTTGAGCAAATCTTGAGTTTTCTTGATGAATCATGATCAACCCTTGATCAAATGATGAATGTAACTTCAAAATGAGGATGTTGACCAAAAATCATGAAGTTTGACTGTATGTTGACCACAGTTGACTTTTTGTCCAATACAACTGATTTTCAACCATCTGAGCAATTGTTTGAGGAAACTTGACTTGTGAGGCTTGAAACTTAACATGGAGATTCTTTGAAGCATATGAGGAGGCATGATAACCATTGGAGATGTTAGAAGTCCATCTTGATCTGAGAATTGCCAAACCCTAGTTTGGGTTGATTGTCTAGGAGAGGGTTTGTTTGATCAACCCTTGAGGAATCCTTGAGTATGGATGTATGAAATGTCTTGAGAAGTAGGAGGGAAAATTTTGGGGTATGACAGCTGCCCCTATTCAATCTTCTTGTACTTGAAGGGTTAGATTGACATGCGTGCCTTTCGTGACCTGGAGGTAGAAGATGATTGAACACTCGAGTACACCTGAAAATTTGCACTCGCTGTTGGTGATGCGGGAATGGGCTTATAGATGCCATTTGGAGAAGTTGGAGACTTCGCTAGGGAATGAGTCGTACGCTAGACTCGAGATTGTTGTCTGGATAGGAGAACCGACGGAGATGGGCTTAAGATGCCATCTGGAATGATCGATGCTGGGGGGTGAGCCGTACGCTAGGCTATGTAGACGTTTCTTGGAAATGAAAGGAGCATAGAGATGGGCTTAAGATGCCATCCGGAGGGAGTTGTACGTTAGACTCTGTGTTTGTCTTTGAATGAAGTTATTGGTTTGTATTGGTTTTTAACCAAATATGCAGCATTCTGAAGGTGGAGAAGTGTTGACAAGTAGTCGGAGATGGGCTTAAGATGCCATCCAAGGCAACTGAGTCGTACGCTAGACTCTGTAGTCGCTGTTGATAATATGAGAGCGTCGGAGTACATCTTTGTGCTGATTACTCTGAGGGGATAGTAGTTGGCAAAATGTGGATAGCTTCCCTGTTGTGCTTCGGGTATTGATCCAATGCCTGTTATCGGAGGATAACTTGTGATCGTTCAGATAGTTTTCCGTCGGCGGTATTAATCTGGATCTTGTCGGAGGACAACAAGGTCGTTCGAGATAGTTTTCCCGTCTGGCTTCGGGCATTAATCCTGGACCAGTTGTCGGAGGACAACTTGGGTGGTCGTTCAGATAGTTTTCCCGTCTGGCTTCGGGCATTAATCCTGGACCTGTTTGTTTTAGAAGTGATTTGCACCTGTTTTGGAAAAAACAAGAGAAACTTTGATAGAATATTGTTAGTCTTATGCAAAGTATGATGCATGACAATGTGTATGAATGATATATGCATATATTATGACTTTCATGAGTAATGCATGAATGATAGATGTTGTGGTATTTCAAAACATATCCATCTTGAGGAAGATGCAGATGTTCTGCTTTGAGGATTCCTGACTTCTGTTTTGGGATGAAACGGATGGAAACCCTGAGAAGAAAGATATCCTTGATTCCTCCGGTGCACTATCTGACCAAGTCTTGAGCCTAGATTCTGTTGAGGATGGTAGAGGTCGGGAAACACGTTGTTGATGATCTTGTACATAGACCCTGCTGGGGAGAAATCTAGGAGGTACTCTACTGGGGATCTTACGCATAAACCCTGTTGGAGAGTATTTGATAATTGCTGGGAGACCAGGTTAGAAGGATCTGGAGCCCGTTGAAATCTCTGGCTGGGGAATAAAAGATGTAGGTTTCCTCCGATGCACTATCTGACCATGTCTTGAGTCTGGATATTGTTGTTGCCGGGGAGGTGATGATTGTCAAGAGATATTTTTGCTGGGGATACCTCTGCTGGTGATGAATCGTTACTGCTTGGAGACTGATGTAACATGGTTTAGTTGAGTGGAATCACGCTCGGGCTCTTATACTCATTGGGAAGGTTTGTCGTGAGCGACACCTCTGTGGGGATCATGCTCTGTGGGGAAAATGTTTTGGTGACCTTTGTCGTCATCTCAATTCCTAGAGCATGTAGTAATTACTTTTGTATGTTCACTTTTCGCATATTTGTGAATAGATTTTTATTGTCAGATGCATATAATCATTCAAAGCAAACGTTGGACTTTATGCAAACAACAATAGCAAAAATTGTAAAGAGAAAGAACTTGTATTAATTTGAAATGCGGCGTATGGCCAAGTAGTTTGTACACAAGGAAATTAAAAAGCTATGCGGAAACAATCTTGTTAACTTCCAACTATGTTAGTACTCATATATTTCAATTATCTCATCTCCTTGCTGTCAGTAGAAAGTGAGTGAATTGATTTTCGCCATTTGAATCTTGAATGCTGATAGTAGTCTGGAAGTAGATAGGTGATCTGGACGAGACATAGTCGTGCGCTTAAATCTAACTTTTGCCTAGACCGCCCTTCGGGTTTCGATCTACCAGGATACCTTTTTGCCCAAGCCTTTTGCGGGTTTTCGACTTGCCGGGTGTACATGTTTTGTATATATCCTTAACTTTTGCCCGAAACCTTTTGGTTCGCCAGGATGCCCTTATTTTTGCCTAGGTCAGTCGACCTAGCGGGTCTCTTTCATGCGTAGTATTTTTTGACTATGTCTGCGTTCATAGGGTGTGGGAAGTCTTCACCATCCATGGTGCTAAGTATCATAGCTCCGCCGGAAAACACTGTCTTGACTACAAACGGTCCCTCGTAGGTGGAAGTCCATTTGCCCCTGGGATCACCTTGTGGAAGAATGATGCGCTTGACTACTAGATCACCGACTTGGTAGACTCGGTGCTTGACCTTCTTGTTAAATGCTCTGATCATTCGCTTCTGATAGATCTGTCCATGACACATGGATGCAAGTCGTTTCTCATCGATCAAGTTAATCTGGTTAAGGCGAGTCTGGATCCAATCATCTTCGCCTAACTCTGCGTCCTGGAGGACTCTGTTTGAGGGTATCTGAACCTCGATGGGTAGGACTGCTTCCATACCGTATACAAGAGAGAAGGGGGTCGCCCCTGTTGATGTTCGTACTGTAGTGCGATAACCATGAAGAACAAATGGTAACATCTCATGCCAATCTTTGTAGGTTACTGTCATCTTCTGTATGATCTTCTTAATGTTCTTGTTGGCGGCTTCCTGCGCCATTCATCTTAGGCCGATAAGGAGAAGAGTTGTGATGCTTGATCTTGAGCTGCGTGCAGAGTTCGGTGATCATCTTATTGTTGAGATTAGAACCATTATCCGTGATAATCCTTTCGGAGTGCCATACCGGCGGATAAGATTATGTTTGATGAATCGAGCCACAACATTCTTGGTAACAGATCGACGAGGTGCCTCTACCCACTTAGTGAAATAGTCAATTGCCACAAGGATGAAACGATGTCCGTTGGAAGTGGGCTTGATTTCTCCGATCATGTCAATGCCCCACATTGCAAAAGGCCAAGGAGCGATAAGAACATTGGTCTTGGAGGTACGTGCACTTTGTCTGCATAAATCGGCATTTGTGACAAGATCGAGCGTAGCGGTGACAATCGACTTCCATGGTGGACCAATAGTAACTTTGTTCAAAATCTTCTTAGCCATCGTATGACCACTGGAGTGGGTACCAAATGCGCCTTCATGTAACTCTTCCATGATACATTCCGCTGTTTTCCGGTCTACACAGCGGAGTAAGCACAAGTCGTGGTTGCGTTTGTATAAGATGTCGTTGCTGAGGAAGAATTTGGATGCGAACCTTCTCAAAAACTTCTTATCGTTGACAGATGCCCCTGCGGGATATTCCTGAGTCTCAAGATACCTCTTCACGTCGTAGTACCAAGGTTTCTCTTATGTATCAAGCTCATAACAATGTGCTGGTTCGTCAAACTTCTCAATAATGATCTGGGGAGCCTCGTTGTCCCACCTGACCTTGAACATAGACGACATAGTAGCTAATGCGTATGCCAACTGATTCTCTTCTCATGGAATGTGATTGAAGGTGATTTCTTCGAAGTAGGGGATCAAACTCAAAACATGCTCTCGATATGGAATGAGATTCGGGTGCTTCATATCCCACTTACCCTTAATCTGACTGATCACTAAAGCTGGGTCTCCATACACTTGTAAGAACTTGATTCTTAAGTCAATAGCAGCTTTGATACCCATGATGCACGCTTCGTATTCGACCATATTGTTGGTGCAACTGAAACATAACCTGGCGGTGAAAGGCGTGTGTCCGCCTGCAGGGGATATAATGATGGCGCCGATGCCATTGCTAAGTGCGTTTGAGGCTCCATCAAAGACCATGGTCCATCGGGATCCTTGTTCAGGTCCTTCGTCCGGGCCTGGTTCTTCACAATCTGTAACTAGTAAAACATCTTCATCAAATTCGAGCGCATAGATGATAGTCATCTACGGCTTGATGAGCCAAATGATCGGCTACTACACTTCCTTTGATCGCTTTCTGAGAAGTGTATTGGATGTCATACTTGGTCAAAATCATTTGCCATCTTGCTATTCTTCCGGAGAGAGCTGGTTTCTCAAATATGTATTTTATCGGATCCATCTTGGAAATCAACAAGGTAGTGTGAGTCAACATATATTGTCTTAGTCGGTGACAGCCAACGCAAGTTTTCTCGGTTGAGTATCTTGTTTCACAGTGGTAAACTTTTGCTAAGGTAGTATATTGCGTACTCTTTTCGACCAGACTCGTCATGTTGACCCAACACACACCCCATTGAGTTCTCTAACATTGTCAAGTACATGATAAGAGGTCTTCCTTGGCGGCATCGGGATAGGAGGATTACAGGGTACTCCTTGATTTTGTCAAAAGCGATCTGGCAATCGTTGTTCCACTCCACCACTTGATCTTTCTTCAGCAACTTGAAGATTGGCTCACAAGTAGCAGTTAGATGCGCAATGAATCTGGCAATGTAATTCAATCGGCCCAAGAAACCTCTGAGTTCCTTTTCGGTGCGGGGAGCTGGCATCTCTTGAATGGCTTTAACCTTGGCAGGGTCAACCTCAATACCTTTCCCACTGACAACAAACCCTAGGAGTTTACTAGATCTGACTCCAAAGGTGCATTTGTTGGGATTAAGTCTCAGTCTGTACTTCTTCAACCTATCAAATAGTTTCCATAGATGATCAAGATGTTCTTCTTCAGTCTGTGATCGAGCTATCATGTCGTCGACGTAGACCTCTATCTCGTGATGAATCATGTCATGAAATAATGTCACCATAGCCGATAAGTGGCACCCGTTCTTGATCGAGCGGCATAACCTTGTAGCAAAGTACCCCCGTAAGTAGTCTTCTCCATGTCTTCAAGCCATTTTGATCGATTATAACCGAGAAACCATCCATGAAGGAGAAACCTTGTCTGGCGGTGTTGTCAAACGAACATCAATATGAGGAAGTGGGAAATCGTCTTTCGGACTTGCTTTGTTCAGATCTCTGTAATACACACACATTCGTACCTTGCCATCCTTCTTAGGTACGGGTACCACGTTTGCAACCCATTGCGGATAGGAAGTAACAGCTAAGAAACCAGCGTTGAACTGCTTCATAACTTCGGCTTTGATTTTCTCTAACATCTCGGGGCGCATCGAGACCTTCTGTTTCACTAGGAGAAAACCCTCTTTTGTCAGCAATCGGTGTACCACAATATCAATGTCTAAACCCGGCATGTCTTCGTATGACCAAGCAAAAACCTCAATGTAGTCTCGTAGCATCTGAATCAACCTTTCTTTAACACTATTTTCAAGACCCGCTCCTATCTTGATCTCTTTTTCTTCATCAGACCCAAATTCACAACCTCAATTGCTCTTCGTGGGTATATCGTTCTTCTTCTTTGTAGCGATCGACAAGTTCTCCGGCACTTCACAATGTTCCTCACTTTCATCTTGACTTGGTAGATCGGATTATCGAAGTCATATTTAGCAATAGCATAGCTGTTATCAACGAGATTCGGAGTGATTTTGCAGTGTATCACGTGGGTGTGTGTAAGAAACACATAGCTTTTTGAAGGGGTGATAAAGTAAAAGAAATAAAACAACAATTGAATGCAAAAGTCCAACGATTTTATTGAATGAAAATATGCAGATGACAGATAATAACCCTCACAAACGAGCCATGATTCCCCGGGCAAGGCACTAGGCTTTAGAGTTTATTGTTCAAAACATAGAAAACGAAAAGCAAAACAAAACAAAGGCAATTACTCCTGTCTAAAGGAGATTGGTATGACGTCTTTAGTCTTCCAATTCTTGAGTCATTGGGAGTTGGGAAGATCCACTTGCGATGTCAAGTCGTTGTTGTCGTCTTCTATAACATGGATTCCACTGGCGATGCGGAAAAGCGGTTGGCCACGTTCATGACGTATCATCTTCTGACCCTTGATGGTGAAGCCTAAACCAGTCTTGTCAGATTTGAAAGGAAGATCAGGGAGTTGTCCCCAAATAGTACTACCTCCTCCTTCAACAGCAGCTTGAGCATCCTTCAGCGAGGCTATCCTAGGCGAAACTTGTGTAACCGGGGTGACGGAGAGTCAAGGCATGACTGGGTACTATTTCAAAAGCTTGACAGGGAGTCTCGAAGAATTCACCTTCCATCTCGAGATATCGGAACGACTATAGATGAGTGACCATATATTCCTCTTCACCGTATACCGTAACAACCTTCCCTTTCACGGGTACTTGACTTGCGGGGTAGAAGTACCCCCCCATGTATCCAAGGCGTCAAGCAAGAGTAAGTTGGACGGATGTCCATGACAAAGAAAGTGGAATCAAAAGTGCGAACCGACTTTAACAAGCGAATGAGCTCTCCAATCTTGTTCGCTTAGAACCATCAAAAGCTCTCACAATTATGTCCTTTGGGTTTCGAACCAACCCTTCAATATCAAGTCGATCAAAAGGTCTTGGTAGGATGTTGAGGCGAACCAGTATCCACCAAAACATGAGATAATGTAATGCCCTTGCATTCAACGAGATGTGCAAGGCTTTGTTGTGTTTCTTTCCGTGAGTCGGATCAACATCGAGAAGCCTAGGCCGTTGTTGGCGCCCTAGCAATACAAACTTCAAATTGATCGGTAGTAGTGTCTTGCGGCACATGAGCATTCTTGAAACTTCACGGTTAGCATGAGCCTCAGAGCACAAGAGCAGAGCAAGCATGGATATCTTGGATGGAGTCTGTCCCAACTGTTCCACAACATTGTAGTCACTCTTCTTGATAATCTTGAATTTCCTCCATTTCTCGTTTGGAGTGTCCTCGACTTCCTCTGGTACTTGGCGGGGTGACTCACTGGTTCTTTCCCTCTAGCTTGGGGAATGGATTGAATAGCTGGGATGCGAGCTAGAGTCGCAGCGTCTTTTGGAGGAGAGATCTCTGGAGAGAACACTCTTCCGGTTCTGGTCACCTTGCTTGATCCGGTGACGTTGTCAATGTCAGGAATGGTAGCTTCAACGGTAAGATCTTCAATGGTCAGAGGGTCTTGCTTGACGCCATGATAGTAAACATCAGCTCCATAATTCCAAGGGATAGCTTTGTCGGAGGAATATGGAACTGGTCTGGGAGAAGTAATGATGAGAGGTGCCACCCTAGGCACAGGATTAGCAGAGGAAATCCTTATTGTGTTAACATCAGCATAGTCTTCTGGGAAATCTTCTCCCCATCCGGTTGCTTTAACATCTTCAATAGGAATTTTGTAGCTCGTGTACTTCACCATGTAATCATACTTTCCACTTGGCTGCCCAAGGTATCCCATCTGAGATGGTGCAGGTTTCATTCACATCTTCGATCTTGATTTCTTAGACATGTCTTCACACAAACTCTCCAGGTGGTTTCGGGAATAGTATCTCACGGTTATCCATCATGCAGACGCGTCTTCTCAACCAAGCACAACCATCAGTGCGGGCGGGCACCAACGGTAATTCTCTGGCATCTGGATTGACACCGGGCAAATTCTTCTTAACATCATCGGAGGAACGGTCAAGTCATCTATGTTGAAAACATAAGTATCTTCTCCAACAATTGGAACTCTTGTCATGGTTAGGCATAGGCGCGTTGATCACATTCGAGTCTCAGCGGAGGATCAAACTCAATGCTTAGCTTCAATCATATCTTGAATTTTGTTCTTGAGCCCAGTTGTCGATGTCGTGCCACAGGCTATTGGAATGGTAAGCACATTTAGCATTAGGATTGTATCTCGGAGAAGAAGTATTGACACTCGAGGAGGATCCTTCAAAGTCACCGCTTTCAACATGTGTTGCAAGGCTTGCGACAATGGCATGTTGATCTTCGTAAACTATCTTCGTGGCGCTACGGCTACGTTGTCTCACCGAGGTTGCGATGCAGGATGGAGATCACCCCCACAGATTGAGCACGGTCGGTCTTGGCTCGGCTTTTCTGACCATACACAGCATTAGCTTCTTTCTTACCACCAAAAGATCTTTTCGCAGCATTTGAAGATGTCTCTACATGAATCTTTCCGCTCTTGATACCGACTTCAATCGCTCTCTCTGTCAATATCATTCGGTGAATCCGGTGAAGAATTTCAATCGGATGATTGAAGAATGGGCTGTCGGTGTTCCCATAAACATATCAACCAACTCCCTATTGGACAAGGGTGGCTGAACTCTGCCTGCTAGATCTCTCCATTTCTGAGCATACTCTTTGAACTTCTCATCACGACCCATAGACATGCTCTGTAGTTGCATGCGAGTGGGTGTCAATTCAGCATTGTACTCATCTCAGAAAGCATCTGCTAAGTCACTCCAAGTACGGATACGGTCATTCTCTAGCTGATAATACCATTCCAATTGAGTTCCGGACAAACTCTCTTGAAAATAGTGCATCCACAACTTTCTGTCATCAGTGTGGGGATTGGTTTTCTGAACATAGGACTTCAAATGCAGCTTTGGACAGGAAATGCCATCATATTTGGCAAAAGTAGGAACCTTGAATTTGGGAGGAATCACCACACCAGGAACAAGACTCAGATCATCAAAATTCAATCTTGACATCTTCAGGTTTTCCACAGCATTCAGACGGTCTTCAAGTTGCTTGTACTTGTCATCTTCATTAGAGTACTGGTCATGATCATAGCGATCTTCTCTCTCTTTCTCAGACTCACGCTGGCTGCCTTCTCCATCACCCTTGACACTCCCCTCATTCTTGACACTTCCTTCAGAGAGTTCTATCCGGCTGACCACCTTAGGACCACCTTTGTAGCGTCTGCCCATGTTGAGAACACCAACGACCTTCTTCTTTCTGTTGATGAGCTTCTTCAGATCTTCTTGGCCTTGGACCAAGCTAGTGAACATTTGCTGGAATTGAGCATTCTGAGCCTGAAGATCTTTGACAGTCTGTTCAAGAGCCATTTCTGCTAAAATAAATAGCGAGAGAGTGAGAAAACCAATCTTCAATGTACCTGTTATGAGATGTTATGCCATGATATGCGATGTTTATGCAGATGCAATGCAATGTTTTCAAGGACCTTAGAGATTTAAATTTGTTAAACAAGCACGAACAAAGATTTATTAGTTATCTTTTTATTCTTTTTCTTTTTAAGTACAAAAGATAGTTCAAAACAATAAAAGAAAACATATAAATCCTAAAGCTCTAAGTCTCCCATGGGCGCTTCCTCTTGTTGCCGAGGTAGGCGTTGATGTTTCGCTCCTCGTGAAGTAGCTTCGTCAACTCTAGCACTTTCTTCTCACTTGCATAGCACTGAGCTTCGAAGGTATCCCTTTCTTCTTTAAGATGAATCCAAGATCTTTTCAAGTCTTCAAAATCAGCAGGCATGTCAGGATGGAGAACAGTATAGGGTACGTCACCTATAGCAACAGGTTCCATAATTACTGGTAAAATAGGTGTGAATGGCATCATGAGGTTTTGAGCTCGAGCTCGCACCCATTTGAGGTAAGGTTCCCAAGGAATGGAGTTCTGGTGCCCCAAAGTCTTGGTATCAGTCTTCTTTACCATGCCCCAAGCGTGTATGAACCTTCGTCGGTAATTCTGGAGATCGTGGTTGTAGTCGAACACAATATCTTGGAGAAGCATATCATGAGAACCATCTCTTCGAGCAAAACCAAACTGACGTAGAGCGAGAGAAGGGTTGTAAGTAATACCTCCCCTTATCCCAAGTAGCGGTACATTAGGGGAATTCTCCACAACGCTCAATAAATGTGAAGTCTTTTTGAGAGAAAAGACTTCAACGGATATCTGAATGAGAGAGCGACATTAGCCTTTGAGACCACCTCAACCTTTGTTCATTCTTCAAAACTGATGGAGGAAGGTGCGAAATAAACCACCTGGAAAGTAACGGTATACAACACATGAGAGTTCCTTGTCTCTTAGTAGTACGAGTGTGGAGAGAATGTAGGATATCTCCAAGTAAAGTAGGCACAGGATTACGGGTGAGGAATAACTTGATGGCGTTGACATCTATGAACTAATCCGAGTTTGGAAATAGAACCAAACCATAGATTAGCAAGGCCACAACGTCTTCGAATGCATGGAAACTCATAACTTTGAGGAATTCTCGAGCTTTCTTAATTAAGAACTTAGCAAGTAAACCCTTAACTCCGCTTCTTGTTTCCCAATTGGCTTCAATGTCTGAGCGCTTAAGATGTAAGGCTGATACGATGTCTTCGTACTTAGGAACCTTTTCTAAACCGGTGAATGGCATTTGATCAAGAATAGGTATCCCAAGTAGCTTAGAGAACTCTTCCAAGGTAGGAACTAACTGATAATCTGGGAATGTAAAGCAATGGTGTTTCGGATCAAAGAACTGGAATAGGACGTGCATCATATCTTCTTCAAAACCGGAGATAACCAAGTCAAGTAGATAACCATGTCTTTTGATGAACTGAGCATGGTCGGGAATTTCTGAAACCAATTCTTTGAGCTGAGAAGGTATACCCATGAAGTTGATTCGGATAGTCTTTCTAGAAGCCATAATCCCTACAAAACAGAGCAAAGATAAATCCCCTAGGTCCTTGAAATAGTTAGAAATGATATGCAATGCAATGATGTCATGATGTCATGTTTAGCACACACAAACAATTCACACAATGAGCCTAGGCTTAAGGCTTGCATGAGGTATAGGTGATTACCCCACCAAAAGTTTGAGTTGGTTCATCCTGTCCTAAAATAGTAACCGGGTTCTAGGAATCTCACATCATTGATCTTTCTCGTATGCGTTTATCTCAATACGACTACCAAGTGGTCGACCGAAAATATCCCAAAAGTCTGATCTTAATGAGCGTAGCATCGAGTATCAGCCAACCTTAGTCTGTACCAAAGTCGGCCATCTCACTACCTTCTAATGGCCAAGATGGGTCAATTAAGGTTCTAAAAGTTTAGTTAGTGCTTGATGACACCACGCAGAAGCCAAATACTATCCTCAACTTGGGAATGAAGAGTATCAGGATATCCAAAGTGTCACACTAACGTAAATATCATGTTGACCGTTTCGATATACGTCTAACGGTCACGACGATTTATTGCTACTTACCTAAAAGGAAACCCGGATCCGGGTGTAGGATCCCCCACAAATATAATACCCAAGCAACCCTTAAAGATAAAGCAAGCAAATCAAACAGAAAGCAGTAAAAATGATCTAAAAGTCCTTAAGGCATTCTCTCTTTTTAGGGTGTCTCCCCGGCAGAGTCGCCAGTTCTGTAATACGGTGAACTGACTTTGAGATTTTTTGTATCGCAAATGTGCGGATAGCAAGAGTCGCCACCGAATTTTCTTTTATTTAATTAAGGGAAGGTGAAAAGAACAGGAAAAGACCTTCGTTAGATTCTGAGTAAGGGAGAAGGTTATGAAAAGGGAAGGTATTAGCACCCCTTTCCATCCGTAGTTATCTACGGGCTCTTAGTTGCTCTTAGATCACTTTAAAAATTGTGCTTTCGTGCTTTGACAAAAATGTTTTGAAAAGGCATTTCGCTTTGACTTTGTAATGATTCATGTAGGAATGTATACAAAGTGTTTGGAAATGTTTCGTTTTGAAAAGAGTTTGAACTTTGACAAAAGTGTGAGGTGCAAAAAGTATTTGATTTGAGCAAGCAACTAAAAGTCTTATTACCTACTCAGAATTGGTCGTTTTCGTGCTATTTTACGTTCCTTTAGAATAGTGCTATCCATACCATTAGTTGGTAGGTAACCCTATTCGTTGGATGTAAGAGGGACATTCGAAGGACATCGGATGGTCATAGAAAGCAACTTGTAGGAAATATCCTAGCACATTCGAAGGACTATCATCATTTTCGTGGCGACAATCGAGGTCAAGATCATGTATTCGGAGGCGACATCGTGGGTCTTATGATCTTTGTATCGAAGGGACTATGATGATTTGTTTTGAAGGCAACGGTGCTAGAATACCTCTACGTTCGAGGGACATGACCATTTGAATTCGTAAAGGCAACGAGAGAGAATTACCCTAAGGGGTGCATGTGTGAAAAGAGTGTGTCAAATTCAGATATGTTATCTTGGAATTATGAGTGGTCTATGTTGATTTTAATCTTGCCATACACGCCTAATTACTAGCAGTTTATAGGGTGCGGAAATTAAATTGCGGAAAGTAAATGTCCTACGTTATTACATGGCTTTGGGGCAGATACATAATTGAAAGTGTGGAGAATAAAAGGCCTAATTAAACTATTACATCCCATAGGCAATTACATAATTGGAAAAGAAAAGCGATAAAAATTGTCCGAAACGGTATAACCTGTGAACAGATGAAAAATCGGAAAACGGAAGAATATTGCATAAGATGAAAATGTTAGTAAAAATAAGAATTTTTGAATGAGAAAAATCTTTTATGCAAATAATGACATTAATATGATAAAATAATTTTTTGGGAATTTTTGGAGTTAATTTGATAATTAAAAATCAATTAAAAGCTATTTAAATGATAAATTAACAATTAAATTAAACATGCATGCAAAAATAATAATTTTAATTTTATAAATTAAATAAACATTTTTCTGATGTGTATGCAAAAAATAAATATTTTTGGTATTTTTTAAATGCATGATAAAAATTATTAAAGATAAATTAAAATGGATGAAAATATTAAAAGAAAATAAAATAGAAAAATAGAAAAATATGAAGTTTTGCAAAAAAGGAAGAAAGTTTGGTCTTGCCAGGGATTGAACTCAAGACCATTGAGGGAATCTTCCACAGCCAACGCCTTAACCACTGGGCCAGCTTGCATTTCGTGTCAAGGAAACCAAAATCAATTGTTTTTGAATGATCACGTGTCATGGATGTGTTTCGAACCCAGTCAGCGCGCGTGGGCCCGGATTGGAATGAATGGACGAATTATAACGCGCCATTGCGCCACGCTTGCCTCTCGCCGGTCTTCGCCTGAGTCAGCGCCGGAGCTAGGGCTCCGGTCATCTTCTCCGGCTAGCCCGATTTCAAAACCTGCAAAATACGTAAAATAAATGGACAAAAGGTACCCTACCCCCCTAATTCGATGGCTGCGAGCACGATGGTGCCATTAGTTTCGATCTAAAATGCCTCTATCATTCAGTTCGAAGCTTCACAGTTTGAAAACCCTAAACATGGCATTATGTGATTCCGACGTTCAAGCTTGCTAACGATTGCCCAGATCCGTCCCTTAGCATCTCATGAACACATTAGAGTGGTTAAAATCGATTTAAACAAACAGATAATAAAAATGCAATTTCAAAAAAAGTTTGAATATGTATGAATGTATGTAGCTCGATTCAGGCAGTTTTAGTCATGAACAATGATGCATACTCACTCTAAATTACCTTAGGAACATGTTTGGATGGTTAGCTTGCCTTGAAACCTGCTGGAAATTGGAATTCGAATTTTGACAATTTGAGAAAAATATTGACAAAATAAGGGTTGTGTATGGGGCTAGGGTTTCGTGTCCTTTGATGTGCAGCATGCTTGGTATTTATAAGTGAATTGAGAGGGCAAAGAGAGTGAAAAAAGATTGGATATTGAATGCAAAAATTTTCTCTTTCAAATCAAATTTTCTTGAAAATTTGATTTTCCTTCCATGTGAGAGGCTAGCACTAATTTGGTATGTTTCATGGGCTATCTTGGACCTCAAGTTTGATGGAAATTCACTCCTTTTGAAAATATATCTTATTTTCATATTTTATATAATTTAATTTTGAATTAAATGGTTTTAAGTTCAAAAATAAATCAATAAAATAGAAAATTGTCATGGCCAAGCATCAATAGGTCATAAATAATGTTATGATCAAGTTTGGATCATAAAATTATAGGCCCATTTGGAAAAAATTGGATTTTGACAAATATCTCCTTTTGTGCAATTGTTCAAAAATGCCCAACTTGTGAATGGTGTATTTTGCTCAATTTTCCACATTTTTTAGTGTTCTTGGACTTTTTAGAAAGCTCTAAGTGTCCTCTAACCAACCTATTTGGTTTCATCTCAATTGGAGTTTCCATGCTCAATAAATCTTCAAAACAAAATGTTGACTTTTTGTTGACTTTGAAAAGGACCTGTAATGTTTTGATCCATACCTTCCAAATGAAGCATTTTTTGAACATTCTTGTGAGACATGAAGTTGTAGAGAATTGAATTTTCTTCAAAATGAGAGGTGGTGGAAAAATTTCTGAGAAAGTATGAAGAAGTTATGCTCAGTCAAAGTTTGGTTGACTTTTCACTAAAAAACCCTAATTTGGAAAGTTTGACTTTTGAGCAAATCTTGAGTTTTCTTGATGAATCATGATCAACCCTTGATCAAATGATGAATGTAACTTCAAAATGAGGATGTTGACCAAAAATCATGAAGTTTGACTGTATGTTGACCATAGTTGACTTTTTGTACAATACAACTGATTTTCAACCATTTGAGCAATTGTCTGAGGAAACTTGACTTGTGAGGCTTGAAACTTGACATGGAGAATCTTTGAAGCATATGAGGAGGCATGATGACCATTGGAGATGTTGGAAGCCCATCTGGATCTGAGGATATCCAAACCCTAATTTGGGTTGATTGTCTAGGAGAGGGTTTGTTTGATCAACCCTTGAGGAATCCTTGAGTATGGATGTATGAAATGTCTTGAGAAGTAGGAGGGAAAATTTTGGGGTATGACATCGGTCAGTGACGAATCCATAAATGCATGTTTCTCACCCTCGCTATTTGGTCGACCCTCGCACCCAGTGGGGCCAACCTTCAGCTCCACAACAACAACCGCGAGAACACTACCTCCAACAACAACCTCAACAACAATACCAACAACAACCTCAACAACAACACCACCAACAACAACCACACCAACAATACCAATAACAACCACACCAACAATACCAACAACCACCCCAACAACACTACCAACAACATACCCAACATCCATCAACCTCCCACCAACCAACCCGACGATATAGGACCACCAACACTCAATCCCAACCCCTACCTCAACCTGATTACCAACCCAACCAAATGCCCGACCCACAATTTCAATACTCACATATGCCACACACACAAGTACAATACTCAGAACAAAGAGTATATGTCCAACCCCCTATATGGGCCCATCAACATCTCACCTCAGCCCAGACACTGGCTTCCCCGAGAAATATTCTCCAACTAACCCAACATACCACCAACCATCATCGTACCAAACCCCCCACCATTCATATGGGTACGAGTCTCCAAACACCCAATTTCCTTTTTACCCCACTCATTCACAATCCACCTATACGGATGACGACTGCTATCATCCCCACATGGAACCTAACCCACCACCACAACGACCAAGCTATGAGAACATGAGAACACGTCTATACGAAAGCGGTACGACAAGCAATGCAGATCTTAAGGCATTCATGGATCTTGATTGCATACACTACGAGCAGTCATCAACCCATGCACAGGGGCCATCGACCCAACAACAGCTGGATCAAGAACCTCGCATCACACGAGTTAGGAAAAGACGCGCATGTGGAACCCGTGGTCGTCTATACGTCCCGGGTCGTCGGGAATAAATCTATGTAATTGTTATTCGTTGTAATGATAATTTATAATGCAAGTTTTATTTCACAACATTGTCCTGCACTTTAATTTAAATTGAATAAAAAAAATTTTTTTACCTAATACACATAGGCGCCATCTCATATGACTTTTCCCATGTGATTTATACATAGGCGCCATCTGAGATGGTTTTTAGGAAAAAATTTACAAGGAGGCGCCAAATGGTGTGGCTCCTACTTACATGTTAAAGCTGAAACATGGTTATTTAGGTAATTAATTTGGTTATTTGCGTTTTTTTTTTTTTTAAATATGGTTAGTGAAAAAAAAATTTACAGCAAATTGTTATCTTGTCACAGTATCGATCATTTCAAGCAGCATCATTTCAATTAAAGCTGTAAAAAGAGAGAATGAAATTAAAATTGACATGATAAACTTTGTTAAACAAATATATGGCGTAGTCATTTACAATATAAACAATTGATCCCAATTTAATTTGTTTCCGACCCATTCTTCCTAGACTATATTGTCTTAAGTCCACACCTATCCCATCTTCCAATTAATCAAATCTTCTTTAAACAACTCAAATTTCTTTACCAAAAAAAATCCCAAAGAAAGAGCAAAAAGATGAAAACTAAATAAAATGTAAAAAAAGGACCCTCTAATTTTTCAAGCACTTGTTGATGGATAAGAAGCAAGCAAATGAGAAGGTACACAATAAGAATACCTCCAACACTTTGCATGCAATTTAAGAATCTCTCTTGCTTTCTCCTTAGCCTTATTTCCACTATCAACCTGAAGAACCAAACAAAGCTTAGCAACAACACCTATTTGCAGCATTTCTTGCACAACTATATGTGTTGCAGAGAATCTTGCAACAGATAGAAGAATCCTCACTGCTCTATCATTAGCCATTGTTGAGATCCTCAAAATCTTCTTTGAAACAATAGCTAAACCACATCCATGGCTTAAGAGCTCATATCTTCCATCAGCAGATTGACATAACATCTCCAAAAGCACCAGAATCATCTCACATGGTTTTTTGTCTTTACAATCAAGAAGAAGTTCAATCAAAACTTGAACACAACCTGATTCTACTGCTTTTACTCTATTTCTCCCAAATTCAACGAGTTGAATCAATGTTTGTAGTGTTGCTTTTGATGCTTTTTGGGATATCTGATCTTTAAGAAGCTGAACTAGTTCAACGAAAAACTCGGTTTTTAGATTTGCTAGTTTTGATGGATCAGCAACCTTTGACATAGATTTCAACAAAAAAACTGCGTATGTTCTTGAATCGTAATTACCCTTTTGCATTAACCTCATTAAAGAGTCTAAAAATTCTCCATTTTTGAAATTTAAGAGAGTTTTCAAACCTAGTTCGGTTAAATGAAGATTGTATAGGATGTTAATAGCTTCATCATCTGCACCAATATTGAAGTGAAAAGGAAAACCTTCAATATCATCATCATCAAGAATGGTTGTCTCAATTCCAAATTCTGTTGTGGAACAGCTTGTGTTGTTCTTTATTACTATTGATGCTAAAAACTCTACAGCACCGGAATATTCGATACACCGTCGATCTGTTTCGCTCTCGGAAGCTATTGTTTTGAGCTTTCTGAGGGATTGAATAAGCAAGTGAGGTGAATCTGAAGAATCAGAAGCTTCTTTGAGGTGCTTTTCTACAAGGGTTTTTGTTGTTGGTGGTTTTGGAGTTGGAATCCTTTCTACACCATAAGAGGAGTTTACGTTGCACCATGCTTGAATGAGTCTACGAAGAGTGTGGTTTGGTGTGAGAATAATAAGATTTGCATGATCATGTAAGAGTTGCTGTTTAGTAACAGGACATGTATTGTTTTGGGAGGAAAATAACCATTTTTCAATGGATTGTCTGTCGTAGGTTATTCCTGTTGAAACCGTAACTGGGTCTTTCATGAGCTGAAGTGAAATAGGGCATAGAAAAAAAGGTGAAACATCAATCTCTTGATCCATTGTTGTTACTTTTGTGGTAGTGAGTTGACAAAATGGTTTAATTTGAGAGAGAGAAGGTTGATGATGTTGTTATTTATAGTTTTCATTCAAACCGTGGGAAAGTCAATACACGGAATAACGAGGCTTTTTCATTTATAACAAAAAGCTAAACATTGTGAGAGCTATGACTTTTCCAAGGGATCATGGGAAAGGCTAAGACCAAAGTTAAAATATAAAAATGCACACTGATAATGTGTAAAAGTATATATATTTTTGATTATTTGCCTCATTTTGACTTTGTATTTTGAGTGTAATTGTTGGTTTCTCTCTCCACGTTGGGGTTTGACTATTAGCCGACATTTATAAAATGTTGATTTTTAATTAGTCAATAAAAAAGTTGTGGATGTAATGTAATGCAATGGAAAGCAACAAACATTAGATTTATGGAAACTAGATCCCCGACGACCCGTACTTCTCATATTATCTTAAAAATAAAATTACACTTTTTATAATAATTAATATTTGATATTTTATTTACATATAAAATTATTTTGTAGATCAGTGTATACAATATCAAATATTTATATACTAACTAATAAAATTATTAATATTAGTTCAAAGGTTAAGAATATGAATTACACAATATATTTATTTATTGTTTTAAAATATTATAATAATAATCTAATAAAGTATAAATAAAAAATAATAATAAACTACAAACAAAATAGAAAAGTCAAAATATTTTTAATTTTATAATTTATTTATGAAAAATAGATAAGTCAAACTATTGCATTATTGCGGTGTTTTAGTTAAAATAGATAATATATAAAAATAAAAATTAAAAAGTGAATTTTATTTTAATAACCACTAAAATTTTAACTAAAACACTGCAACGATGATAATATATATATTTACTACTTTACCAATATTTTAAAAAAATTTATTTTTAATTGTAATTCAAAATGATAAGTTATAAGATATTTCATAACAAATAACTTTTAATAAAAACTAACATTAATATTTCTCTATAAAGCAATTTTTATAGTAATTTTTCATAGCAATTTTTATAGTAATTTTAAAGCAAAATGATAAGTTATAAAGCAATTTTTTTCATTTATATTAAACTATTTATTATTTTATAGTATTTTAAACTTAATATGTATAAAGGGAGATCCTTTATATTGTTTTTTTATGAATCTTTAGTTTTTTATTTTTCATATAAAAATTATATAAGTTAATAATACTTATATAACTATAAATTAATTTTAATAATTAATTTAATATTAATTTAATTTAATTATAAATTATTTTATTACTTATAATTAATAATTATATAACTTATTTTTTCTTTAAATTGTGATTGAATTGACCTTTTATAAAACTATTCATTTTTTAAAAATTTATCTTACATAATTATATATTAGTTTAATTTTAATAGTTACTTAATTATTTAATATTAATATAATTTAATTATAAATATTTTTTATGACTTATAACTAACACTTATATAAGTTATTTTTCCTTTAAATGGTTATTGAATTGACCGTTTATAAAACTATTTATTTTCTAAAATATTTATCTTACAGAACTATAAATTAATTTTAATAATTCATTTCCCATTAACATGTTTTTAACATAAATTATATTTGTAACTTCTTATGTTACTTTCTCCATTAACATGTTTGTAAAGTTATATATTTTACATAATTTAATTCTTACAATTATTTATTCATATTATTTTAAATTTATTAAAAAGTTATAAATTAATAAAAGAAAGATTCTTAAAATTAAATAAAGATAGATTTAGATTTTAAAAAACTTGTTTGTTCTAATTATAATCATAAAATTTATGATTTGTCTTTCAATATTTATAAAAAAAATATTATCAACCTTTGAAGTACTCACCTAATCATAATAAATCATAATCCTATAACTTCTTCTCAGCAAAATATTACAGTCTTATAACTTCTTTCCATCAAAATTTTCAGTCCAATCTTTTTATGAATTAATATAAATAATAAATATAATAATAATTTATATAAATTCAACTCTTCAAATTATCTCATGTGACATTCTTCTATTAATTAAATAATAATAATAATTAATTAATTCTCTATAAAAATGTTCTCCTGTAACCCCTTAACTTTCCAAAACTTTATAACTAATTAAAATAATTAAAGAGAATAAATTTAGGGGGAAGTTAACAATAAATAAGGTTTAGTGAAATATTAGCCATGTATATATAGCAATAATAACAAATTAGAACCTTTTATGCCGGTCAAATGACTCGTTCGAGTGATAGAAAAATTATAGTTACTCTCATTTACTCTTAATTTTACAACTTCTCATTTGTTTTCTTTTCTATTTTTCAGTTATTAACTTAAAAGTTTTCCATGTCTTTAAATCATCTATACATTTCATACGTCTCAATGATTGATGAGTTGGTTTTACTTTTAATGCAGAGAAATGAAGACTTGAAAAATAAAGACATGATGTAGCATAATATGTGGTATTCAATAGTTTATTATTTATTCTCTATTGTTATATTTTCTTTAAAAAAATAGTCTACTAATGTAACATTGAATGATTTTACTTTTGATGCATAAGACTAAGGTATTCAATAGTTTATTATTTATTTTCTTTTGTTTTATTTTGTTTAGAAAAAATAGTCTATTGTGGCATTTTAGTTGATGAAAGGGACTATACAAAATAAATATATATGTGCTGCATTTGAATACAACTTTATGTTATTTTTCTCACTACAAGAAAATAGTACATTAGCTACCAATTTTTGCTACAAATTATTTTCATAGTTGATTTCAATTTAAAAGACATCTATTTAACTCTAATTACATAAACAAAAATAAATAAAATAAAATATTATTTTATATATTAAAGTGATTTTTTAAAATATAGTATTCTTGTAAAGAAAATTATTTTTTAATAAAAAGTAACTCTTATCATAAAAATACTATACACTCTTTTCCTCAAATCACATTTTCTTCACAGATGGAAATTCTCCATCAAAATCACTTTTTCTGAAATCACTTTTCTCCATCGAATCACTTTTTCTAAAATCACTTTTCTCCATCGCTTTTCTCCATCGATTCGTTGTTTCTCTGATTCAACTTGCTACTTCTCTGTCATCAAAACCGCACGTTCTTCTTCATTCGCCTCACACCTCTTTGACCTCCAAACCACATCATCCAACCACCCTTCAACTCACGTACAACAACATTCGTCTCCGTTCAGATCCGCTGCCTACGCGCTCTTCATCTCAAAGTGCGGCCGCCAACAACCCTATCCATATTCAAATCGACGATTTCGACGGGTTTCGGTAAATCTTGACCTTCTTAATTTGTTAGATCGTCATGTTAAACAAATTATGTGATTAATTTTAATATGATTCTTAGTTGATTTTTATCTTTGAAACATGTGAAGAATCATTGTTAGGTCGTATTTTGAGTAGAGATCATTACGATGTTTGTGATAAAATCGAAAATGTTTTTGTCCGTGTTAAGGCATGTCAAGTTTGATGGTTTCTGCTAGCATTACTCGTTTGATGATTGATTTAGAAGTTATTTGTGTTGGCATTTGGGTGTATGATAGCGATTTCAGTTTGTATGTTCTTATCGGTAATGTACTAATGGTGGATTGAAATTGGAAAAGAAATTCTGATGATATTAGGTTGTTGTTTTAATCAAACTTTGAAGTTCCGTTTGAAATTGCTCACGCAATTCTCTAAACCTAATATTTGAGGTAATCATTTTTTTACTAATTTTCACTAGAATCATTCATAAATGAGTTGGTGTTGATTTTAAATTCTTTCAGATATAACTGTCATGAATATCCTAATATAAATATTTAACCTGAGATTGTTGTCTCTGTGAATCTGTTATACGCTTAACCATGGTAGTACTAGTGACTTGTTAAAATTGATATGAACTGTAAAGTGATTTCTCTTATTTTCTGTTAGTTTACTAACTTCATTAGTCTTTTTTTTCCTGCTAATAAAATGCATGAAACTTGTTACTGGAGATGTTTATCTTGTTGATTGTTTATAAGTATATTACATACTCGGTTGTATACGTCTTTCCAGACAAGTTACACACTTCAAACAAAGCTGACTTCCATTTTTGCACTCTTTCAGAATTAATTCCAAATACATTTCAATATGAGACCTTCCAATTGTTTTGGAGGCCTTTTGATCTTAATCACAAATTATGCTAAAGCTGAACCTAATATGAATGTGCTAAGAACAGTGAAATCCTGCACCTAGTGAGAAAACTCATAATTGATAGTGTAATAGGGGGAAAAGGCACCAAGAAATTAAAAAAATTATTAAGCATTAATATTAATATAAATTGATGGATCCAAAATTTATATAATATAAGCATCTACTTTGTGTGTTTGTAGTCCTTTGATTTTAGCTAACAAATACTGCAGCATGTTTTGCTAGAGTTACCTGACACAAACAATCCATATATATATTAATGAAAACAGAAACCGTTCCAACTACCAAACTCCACTTCATATTTTAGAACTAAAGGGATTTACTCAAACAATTAAAAATTATCAATGCTAACAATTAATTATTAATATTGGTTGTTTAAAATATATAGTCAATGTTGAAATCTTAAGTTATTATGTAATACTTATCTATCTAAAAGACACTCTAAAAATAAGTTCTTCTCTTTTGAGAGTTAGGTGTTTGTATCATCAACGTTGAAATGTATATATTCTATTGTTAAAATTTGATTTCAAGTGATTGTTTCTTGAGCCTAACCTTTGTTGTTCTCCTAGGTAGTGCCATTGTACTGTGGCCTTTCACCAACAATACTGGCATTATTTCTAAACTTGGCAGTAAGTTTCTCTTACTTTTTTCCTTTCTAACTATTTCTTTGAGTTATGACTGTTGGTTGTTCTACTTCTATGTTAGAAGAACTTATTATTGTTAAAGTTTAAATGATTTTTTTATTGTTAAAACTTAAATGATTTGATTAGGAAATTCATTTAGAGTATTTGATATCCTCTTTGTAAATATTAGATGGGAAAAATGATACGAAATACAAAAGTTTGCTTTGACTTTATCTCACAGAGCTCCTTGTAATCATGAGACCCGATCGAAGTTGGATGAGGCGAAGAAAGAATAATAACGGCCAAGTAACTGAAGAATTTAAGAATGGAGTTGATGAATTGATTGAGGTTTCTAAAAGAGACCCAAGAGTTGCTGATGCATTAGGTCGTATTTTTTGTCCATGTTCTAAATGCAAGAATTGTGTTAGGGAACAATCATTTTGGGTGGAGAAACATTTGTATGAATATGGATTTATGGAAGATTATTTAAATTGACTTCATGGTGAGGATCAATGGGGGGATAGTAGTTCAACAGATTGGGAGACTAGGAATCCATATGTGGATATGGTTGTAGATGGCATGGATGTTGATGATCTTTCAGAGGATCAAAATTTGGAAGAGGATCCTAATCCGTCAGCTTTGAAATTTTATACCTTGCTAAGAGACGCAGACGAACCATTATGGGATGGGTGCCTAAGGCACACAAAGTTATCAGCTGTAACACAACTTTTGAATTTAAAGTCAGAGTATAATATGAGTGAGAGTTGTTATGATCGTATGATTGTCATAATTAAGAGCATGCTCCCAGAGTCAGAAAAGTTACATGAAAATTTTTATAGATCTAAGAAAATGGTTACTGACCTGACACTAGGATGTGAGAAAATAGATGCATGTCCAAACCATTGCATGTTGTATGATAAAGAAAATAAAGACCCAAAAATTTGCTCAGCTTGCTTAGTGTGTGGGCCCACGATTCAAACCAAGGTTGGGTGTTTAATAAAGGAAAAAGATGTACCTTTCTCCGTGTTACGATATTTTCCTATTATTCCGAGACTCCAACGCCTATATATGTCAAAATATACTGCTCAATATATGTGTTGGCATGCAGATGGAGTGCGTCATGATAAAACAGTAATCACACATCCTGCTGATGCTAAGGCTTGGAAACAATTTGACGCCTCTTATCCTAGGTTTGCAGAAGAGCCTCGAAATGTCAGGCTTGGCCTTTATAGATGGTTTTAGTCCATTTGGTTTTACGGTACTCAATACTCATGTTGGCCTTTGTCACACCTTACAATCTTCCTCCAAGTATGTGCATGAGAAGGGAATACATTTTCCTTAGCCTTTTGATACCGGGACCAAAATCACCAGGTAAAAGTTTAGATGTCTATCTTAGACCTCTAATTGATGAGCTAAATATATTATGGGAAGATGGGGTGAACACTTTTGATGCTTGCAAGAGACAAAATTTTAAGATGAAAGCAACATTATTGTGGACCATAAGTGACTTTCCAGCTTATGGAATGTTAAGTGGGTGGAGTACTCATGGAAAACTTGCGTGTCCATATTGTATGGGGAAGAGCAAGTCATTTGTACTTAAGTGTGGTAAGAAATGTTGTTGGTTTGACTGTCATTGATAATATCTTCCTCTTGAACATCCGTTTCGTCGTGATCGATACTCATTTAAAAACTCAAAAATTGAGAAGTCTTTACCCCCACACCGACTTACTGGGGTAGAGATTATGAATAGAGTGAATCACTTGAAGGAATTCATTTTTGGTTTGAATTCACATAATCAGAAACAAGATGGATTTGGAAAAGATCACAATTGGGTGAAGAAGAGCATATTTTGGGAATTGCCTTATTGGTCTACTAATCTAATACGACATAATTTGGATGTTATGCATGTTGAAAAGAATGTGTTTGATAACATTTTTAACACAATTATGGATATAAAGGGGAAGACAAAGGACAATGCAAATGCAAGAGAAGATATGAAGAAGATATGAAGAAGATGATGGATCCTTTGAAGCAAACAATGTTGTCGTAGAAGATGAAGATTTTTTCTTATTTGATACCAATTCCCCAATGGAAGAAGTGGACATAAATGATATATATATATATATATATATATGCCAACAAAAGTTCCATTTACTAATCAATACATAAATGAGAATGATTCTAGTGAAAATGAAGCATTCTTAGACGAATATGAAGAATCATATGATGAACTTTGATTCTTTTGCTAGGTTTCTGGTTAGTTACCAACATTGGAGTTATTATCCTGTTATGTGTTTTGCTAGGCTCAATTTGTTTACTCAATTGTTTTTCTTGTTACTATCTAATAGAAATTGTACTTTATGTTAAATTTAAATTCTCTGAAATGAAATATTGTTTTCTATTTCATGGCTCCTCTCAGTTTTATTGAATTGTTTGTAACTGGTACAAGCAAATGGTTGCTAATTGTTACAGCTATATTTTGTTGGAATGGTTTGCTTATAATCTGGTGTGAATTATTATTCTTTGGTTGTGAAAATGGGGAGAAGCTTCACTTCTTAACTTACATGTTGCAGATGAGAGGTTTTGGTTATTTTTGGTTCACCTGCTTTATTATGCTCTCAATCCAAGTGTTGTTATATTTATTTTTCATCAAATTCATGTTTTCATATTAACTTTTTCACTTGTTAACAATAGTAAGATCAATTTTTTCTAGATATCTTAATATGACAATCTGAGGTAGAGGAACTGGACAAAGTCAAGGGAGTGGTCGCAATCAACTTCACCCTTCACATTTGCGAGGTATTTCTTTAATACAATTCTACTTTTTGTGTAAGATTATTATCGGAAATTTGCTTTGGATCTAAAAAAACAGTAATGAAGGGGTGAATCGGTACTGGATTTTTATATTGCATTATTTGATTTTTGGTATAATGAGATGCTATGTGAATTAGGTATTTCTATTTCAATAACCTTACTGCATAATATTTTTAAATACAACTCTATATATAGGTGTGCATATTGACCAGAATAAAAGGCAAAGGTTATTGATGGTTGATGCATTAAAGCGTAAGCAGAAATTCACTGATGATTTTGATGATCTCTATGATGATGGTGAAGATGAAGAGACACAACTCATCAAGGAGAGAAATTATCAACGCCAATTACTCAAGCACCAAACAATTGATGCATATAAAATAAAAAGAGGTAAAGGGGTGAGTTTTTCATTTTCCAACAATATGGGACAATCTAGTAGAAGAATTATAAACAATCAAGGGAGAGGTCATAATGCTCAACCAGAAGCTTCTCAATCTTGCACTATTCCAGCACCATCACCTCCTTGTGTACCAGCACCACCATCTCCTTGTGCACCATCACCATTTAATAGAGGTATTTCTCTTCTACTACGACTTTGTCATACCCCAAAATTTTCCCTCCATCTCCTCAAGATATTTCATGCATCCATACTCAAGGATTCCTCAAGAGTTGATCAGACAAACTCTCTCCTAGACAATCAACCCAAACTAGGGTTTGTTGATTCTCAGATCAGGATGGACTTGCAACATCTCCAATGGTCTTCATGCCTCCTCATATGCTTCAAAGATTCTCCATGTCAAGTTTCAAGCCTCACAAGTCAAGTTTCCTCAGACAATTGCTCAAATGGTTGAAAATCAGTTGTATTGTACAAAAAGTCAACTATGGTCAACATACAGTCAAACTTCATGATTTTTGGTCAACATCCTCATTTTGAAGTCACATTCATCATTTGATCAAGGGTTGATCATGATTCATCAAGAAAACTCAAGATTTGCTCAAAAGTCAAACTTTCCAAATTAGGGTTTTTTAGTGAAAAGTCAACCAAACTTTGACTGAGCATAACTTCTTCATACTTTCTTAGAAATTTTTTCACCACCTCTCATTTTGAAGGAAATTCAATTCTCTACAACTTCATGTCTCACAAGAATGTCCAAAAAATGCTTCATTTGAGAGGTATGGCTCAAAACATTACAGGTCATTTTCAAAGTCAACAAAAAGTCAACTTTTTGTTTTGAGGATATATTGAGCATAGAAACTCCAATTGAGATGAGACCAAAAAGGTTGGTTAGAGGACTCTTGGAGATTTCCAAAAAGTCCAAGAACACTCAAAAATGTGGAAAATTGAGCAAGATACACCATTCACAAGTTGGGCAATTTTGAAAGAGTGCACAAAGAGAGATGCTTCTAAAAATCAAAAATTTTGCAAATGGGCTTACTTTTTCTTCATCCAAACTTGTTCCTTATACAATTAGGAATATCCAAGCCCAATGCCACGAATTTGTATTTTATTTTTCTATTTAATTTGGAATTTATTCATTTAAATACAAATTAAATTTAAAAATAAAGTATAAAATCAAAATTAATTGCAAACTTGATTTTTATTTCTTTCTTGAGATCCAATCAACTCATTAAAAGCCAGCAATTTTCGAAATTTGATGGATATGGCAAGATTGGATTGAAAATTGACAAAATTTGAAGATTTGATTTTGTACAAAAATCAAGAATTGATCAATTAAATCTAAAATCAATCCTTTACAACGAAATGGCTCCTTCTTTCAAAATCAATTTTGTGTTTTGATTTGTAGTTTAGTGATTTTTGTTTGCAAGCTTTGGGCACTCTAATTGAATTTCCATGGCGAACACGTATCACCATTGTTAGGGTTTCCATGCCGTTTTAGGGTTTCTCTTAAATGAAAAAATTTGACCATGAGACCTATGCCAATGCGTTGAATGATCTCAAGAATCGAACCATGGCTTTAGAACTTATTTATATTATGTATCTTTGGGTTTTGATTTTGTTAGGACATAGCGTCGAGCAATGGCCGATGGATTTTAAAATTTCAAAGCGAAGAAGGCGATGAATTGGCGCGAGCTCGTGGCAATGGGAAAGCGACGCGTGTTGTAATCCACTCACTCCGTTTCCAAACATGCTTGCACACTTGGCTCAGTTGGTTAAGGCGTTTCCTGTTGATGGATGCTCTCACATGTCCCCAGTTCGAACCATGCCAGGACCATTTGGTTTTTCTCTTTTACAAAACTCATATTTTCATATTTTTATTTTATTTAATATTTTGCATATCATTTTAATTCTTTTCATATTTTTATTTTATGCATTAAAAATTACCAAAATATTTTTTCCTTTTGCATTTATTTTCAGAAAATACTTATTTAATTTATAAAATTAAAAAATATCATTTTGCATGCATATTTATTTTTATTCATAATTTTGCATTTAAATCACATTTAATTAGTTTTTAATTATTAATTTGCATTCAAAAAATCCCAAAAAATTATTTTTGCATATTTATGTTATTTCCAGCATGTCATATTTTTCTCATTCAAAAACTTGCATTTTTCTAACATTTTTTCTCTTATTTGATTCATCTTGTATTTTCCGATTTCTCATTCTTTAACAGGTTATTCCATTTCAGACGGTTTCTTTTACCGTTTTCATTTTTCCAATAATGTAACTGTTTATGGGATGTAATAGTTTAAATTAGGTTTTAATTTTCCGCAAGTTTAAATTATGTATCTGCCCCAAAGCCATATAATAGTGTAGGACATTTACCTTTCCGCATTTTAATTTCCGCACCCTATAAACTGCTAGTAATTAGGCGTGTATGGCAAGATAAAATTGGACATAGATCACTCATAATTTCAAAGATAAAATATCTGAATCAACACACTCTTTTCACACATGCACCCCTTAGGGTAATTCTCTCTCGTTGCCTTTACAAATTCAAATGGTCATGTCCCTCGAACGTAGAGGTATTCTAGCACCGTTGCCTTCAAAACAAATCATCATAGTCCCTTCGATACAAAGATCATAAGACCCACGATGTCGCCTCCGAATACATGATCTTGACCCTCGATTGTCGCCTACGAAAAATGATGATAGTCCCTTCGAATGTGCTAGGATACTTCCTACAAGTTGCTTTCTATGACCATACGATGTCCCTTCGAATGTCCCTTTTACATCCAACAAATAGAGTTACCTACCAACTAATGGTATGGATAACGCTATTCTAAAGGAACGTAAAACAACACGAAAACGACCAATTCTGAGTAGGTAATAAGACTTTTAGTTGCTTGCTCAAATCAAATGCTTTTCACACCTCACACTTTTGTCAAAGTTCAAACTCTTTTCAAAACGAAACATTACCAAACACTTTGTATACATTCTTACATGAATCATTACAAAGTCAAAGCGAAATGCATTTTCAAAACATTTTGTCAAACACACAGAAAGCACAATTTTAAAGTGATCTAAGAGCAACTAAGAGCCCGTAGATAACTACGGATGGAAAGGGGTGCTAATACCTTCCCTTTTCATAACCTTCTCCCTTACTCAGAATCTAACGAAGGTCTTTTTCTGTACTTTTACCTTCCCTTAATTGGATAAAAATAAAAGTCGGTGGCGACTCTTGCTATCCGCACATTTGCGATACAAAACACTAAAAAGTCAGTTCACCGTATCACAGACTTATTTCATGTCGCATACAAAATTACAGTTTTATTTGATCACTTGATACAATCCCAGTGTCATTTACCCTAAAATCAACCATACATTTAGGAATATATAGATTTAGCATTAACGAATATTGTAGTTTGCACAAACCATATCATTAAGTATATTCAAAGAATGGGAAACATATTATAAAAGTATTGAACAACACATAAAAAAAGGTTTCATGGATATGATGCAGTGGTAGACAATGCAAAAACCGATCAGCTGAAGTGTACTCCCATGCTTTTGTCAAGGCTTGGACCTAAAATCAAGACAAATTATAGACAAAAATTAATGAAAAAGAATAACCGTTATTAATGTGCATTATGATTAAAATAAAATTACAAACAGAAGATTGTATGATTTGATTCTTGAAAGTAACTTGCAAAACAATAGAACTAGTTTTTTGAGAGTGGATTTTATATTAGTAAGGAAATTGTCTATTTGAGTAAGCATTAAATGTTAATAGATATAAATCATACAGATACCGAGCAAGGATGCGTGTATGAACAACTCCCTTGGGTTTACCTTGTCCCACTAGTGTACAAAATCAATGCCGATCTTCACCTAAGCCAAAGGATACGAAATACAAATGATGAGAAAGAACTTTAAGAAAACTACTACCAAGATATTCTACTTTATCCAATTTTTAAAAGCTGAGAATGTGATACTCTTACTTGATCTTTCAATGTTTTCCAGGAAAATTCTGTCGGCATCACTTTCTCCGTTTTTTGAATATCCGTTGTTGCTCTTCTCGGAGGACTTATTGGGAATGGGCGGGATATGAAAAAACCGAGAAGATGTTTTGTTGGCAATGCTTTGCATTAACTCACTATGATCTTCAGTACTCAGTATTGCAGACACATCCTATAAACAAATTTCTATTAAGATTCAATCTAAAATTAAGCTAATGCAGCATATATGAATAGTCCAACTAATTTGCATATTTGGTCACACGGTTTTGCATATTTTGCATATTTGGTCACACGGTTTTGCTAAACATATTATATGATTACGTTTGTAAGGTCTGACAGGGAATGATGAATATTATGCCTATAATGATGGTGAAGAAAATGATGGTGAAGAAGAAGAGAGGTTGCACATTCAGAAGAAAAAAAATCAACAACAATCACTCAAACAAGGAATTGATGCAAATAATGCAAGAAAATTTACTGGAGGAACTTATGGAGTTTCAAACAGTGAGAAAATTTGTGGCGCCACTTTTGATTCTTTCCCACACTCTTCAGATCCACCTGCTAGCAACTCAACTTCAGTACCTTCAAGTGAAATATCTCATGATAGGAGAAAAATGATATTTGTTGAGGCAGTCTCTAACCCGTAAGATTATCATGAATTATAAATACATTATTGTTAGTGAGAACACATTGATAGTGAGCCATTTTCATTCTTAGAGATAGTTTCTATCAACAAAATTCTAATACATGATTTTAGTTAATCAAATGACTTTATATCCTATTTGTAGGAGGAGGTTTATTCCTCAAGAAGTGACTCGTGATATTATATCTAGGGTGATCTCGAGGATGCCTATTCCTGCTGAAAAGTGGAAAAATTATCCGATTAAAGCAAAGGACGAGTTATTTAAGGATTTTATGGTAAGTATTTATAACTTAGGGCAGTATACTTTTTATTTATATATGACTTAACATATATCATGTGAGAATACATATAAGCTTAAATGATACTTTACTAACATAAATTACTTCAAAACATTCATCTATTTTTCTTGATTATGTTCTGGTAAGCATATCTAGAACTCTTTCGATCAGTGACTGTGGTGAGCTTCCAATTGCTTGATATGTTTTGTTTTTGGCTGCTGACAAAGAAACAGAACTCTTGCTCTCTGTAGTTTTTTTTGTTTGACTATTATAATTCTAAATGAGTTGAGTGTACCGTTCTTATTTTCATTCATACTAGGAACTACAAACTCTTACCAGCTTCTTGTATTTTAGTAGAAATATAGATGGAGTTGGGAGATTTTAAATCTTATCTGATGATTTTGAATAGAGTATCCTTAAAATAAGCCAAAGTGCAGATTCTATATGGAATCAAATGGCGAGGGAACTCTAGGAATGTTTTTATAAACTGGTTGGGTGAGATTTAATATTATTGTGATTGCCTTGTCTAAGACATTTTGTTAGCAATTTTATGACTTATTTCCTGATCCATTGATATGTTGTAACTCCCTCTTACTCTTTCCAAAGATACGATGCCCTTCCTTCAAATATATTAAGGAGGGATCTTGTCCAGCTTAATTGTCACTATACTAGTCTGCAAGAATGGAATGTGATTACTGATCTTCATCTATCTCATAGCTGTACACCCCTCATCCTACCTATTGTTTGAACTTGTTCCATTTGATGCAAAAGAAAAAACTTAGAACTTCACATATCTCAGTTTGACAGTTGCTTGAAATATAAATTGTTACTCATAATTTGCATATTTAACTTTAAAGCACTTTGCTTTGTATTTATAACTTATAGTTGTATACTTTCTAATTATATTATAACAATGATGTAGGATAAATATAAGTTCCCATCCGATTATGATCGTAATATGGCAAGAATGGGAAAAACATGTTTGGATCGGTATCCCGATCATTTAAAAATGCAAGAAAAATAGCTTTAGAAGTGAACTCAACAAATTTGGTCGACACTAAGGGCCATGGTCCTAAAGGAATGAAGGTGAAGTATGGGACGGTTTGGTTGACATTTGGTTGAAACCAGTGGAAGAAGAAATCGATGCAAATCGTTGTAACAGCCTTACGGATGCGGTGTTGCACAGGAGGTTCTATAAACTTAGGTGAACATAAGAAAAGGATGGTAAGTTTTGTATCGACATGTTTTTCCTACTAGCGATTTTCATATGCATTATGCTCTTAACTTGGATTATAACATGTTGGATTAAAACTAGTGTTTGTCTCTTGATTGTGAATTAGATCTAAGTTAGTAAACTTAGAAAGCTTTCTTTGCACTATATTACAGTATCCGGACGGATCATGCACAAATCAAAAGTTTAAAAAAGCAATATAGTCAAAATGATCAAATTATATCAAAGATAGATATTTGTGTAAAGTATTGCTTGTTTGAGATAAATACTATTTAAATTATGGTTTATGGAGGTTTTATTCTTATTAGATATTTTTTGTTTGATATAAATAGTGTAAAGTATTATATAACACATGGTTGGTTTCATGTCTTGACTTTTTTCTTTTACTCGCTTTTTAAATGTGAATTGCAGGAGGAGGAGTTGAAACATACGGTTTCGTTTAGAGACGTGTATGCTCGAGTTCATAAGAAAAAAGATGGAGAATATGTCTCTCAACGATCAAAGTTATTTGTTGTAAGTTACTAAAATTTAAAAATTAAATATGTAATGTTTAACATAAATGTAGGTTACATAATTAATATATTCTTCGTATGTGTTCTTTAGGAGTCATATGACACAGCTATATTGGAAAAGTATGGAGAAGACTCTTCCACTCATCCTATGATTGATCCTAAAGTGTGGGCAGAAGTTTCTGGCCAGAAAAAGACAAGGCATACATTTATGGATCGTAACTTAGATGTTAGAAGAACTATGTCTGCCTCATTTATTGACGTCACTAGTCATTCCAAAACCATAGAGGAAGAAATCAAGAAAGCTGTGGATAAAGCAATGAACTCTTTTGTCCAAACACATTTGGCGCCGATGTTAGATCCAATCCTTTCCATGATTCGATCAATGCCAAAATCATCCATGCAAAGTGAAGTACCGGAAAAAGATTATGGAGATACAAGGTGAAACAATGTTTTCTAGTCTACTTTAGAAACTGGAGTTGATATACTACCTGAGTTGTGATTTTTGAATTGAAAATAAAATAGAATATTATTGAGATGTACATTGTTTTAGTGTTGTTAAATATATTAAAAAATTAATTTTAGAATATTATTGTGATGTATATTGTTTTAGTTCTGTGATTATTTTTTGTTATTATAATGACTAGTGGATTAGTATGAAGATATATGACTGAAATATCTTTTAATTGTATTTTCACTTTAGTAATAAAGTAAAAATTATATTAATTAATTTAAATAAATATCAATAATTACAATATTTTAAAAAATTATTTTTTACGAATAATTGTTTACAAATAGTCTAATTAGTTTTTATTTTAAATAATTATAAAAAAATATGAACTAGTCTAATTAACATTTATTTAAAAAATAAAATAAAAAATAATTGTAAAATTGTCCCAAATATTTAGCTTGAGATTTACTATGATATTATTATCATAGTCATATTGTAGCTCTTTAGTTGGGAAGTAAAAATTCAACTTTGAAATTTTGCTACAATTTTGTTGTGGTTTAGCTAGGAATAATTTTATATTAGTTTGAATTTTACTAGGAATTTTTTTCCAAGATAATTAGCCACTCAATTCATGCTAGCGCATATATGGTAGTTAATCTCCAACAAATCTCCAACAATTTTTGTTTGATAGAGATTAGCTACGAATTAGCTAGTATATTTGCCCTAGCTAATTTAAGATTTTCTTGTTGTGTCTTTTCTTTTTTAGATGCGTTTGATTTAATTATTTTTTATTATATAATTTATAATATTATGTACTTTTCTGCTCAACATATAATTTAACTATATCATGTTTGATGACTTTTATTAGTTCTTTGTAGGGGTGTTCGCGGTGCGGTTTGGGCGGTTTTGACGCAAAAAATCATCCGAACCGCGAGAGAAAAAGGCATGCGGTTTGGTTTGGTTCGGTTGACTTTTAGAAAAAAACCAAACCAAACCAAACCAATGCGGTTTGGTTCGGTGCGGTTGGTTCGGTTTTTTACAAATAATTTGTTGAGTCATACATTCACATATATATGACAACATAATTTTGTATTTGGTCATTCATACATGATACACTACTAAATTATCACCAAAAAACTAATCATATTTGGACAATAACTTCTCATTTAATATGCAAAAGTTAGATTAGACAAAAGTGAAATAATAAACATAAAATAATAGCATAAAACAATATAAAAATTATTATAATAAAACAAATAAAATAGAAGAGATGAGAAATTAGTGAAGATGAAAAAGAAAGAACATAAGAGAGGAGAGATTAGAGATAAAGATGTGCGATAAAATGAAATTGAAAGAGAGAAAAATTGCATAAAAAATAAGAACGTGCAAAGGAAACAATATAAGAGAGTAGATATTAGATAAGAAGAGGCAAGATGTAAGTGGTGAAGATGAAGTGATAATTTTAGGAGATATTTAAGAAGACTGAAAATGAAATCATAACTGTAAAAATGAGAAAATTGTCTGTAATCATAAGGCTAATGTATAATAGATTTAGGTTTGGGTTAGATGCGAATTAAGTAAAATTTAAGTTGTAACATAATGCGGTTTAGTTCGGTTTGGTTCGGTTTGTAAAATACAAACCGCAAACCGAACCAAACCATGCGGTTTTGTTAAAAAATGATCCAAACTAATCCGAATCAAATGCGGTTTTTTGCGGTTTCGATTTGGTTTGATTTGGTTTTGCGGTTTTCTATTGGATTGATTTGGTTTTGAACACCCCTAGTTCTTTGTGCCGGAGTAACAAAGATATTAAAAATAAAATTGGTATTAAACAAATTAATTAATTTTTATTTGTTTAGAATATTACATTCCCTTTACAAAACTCCTATGCAACTTTCCTCTCCTATGCAAATTAAATAGCAGTGAACTTTGCTACAACTTCACATGTGATTTTTATTGATGGTCTAAAAATTGGCATTCAACCAATTCATTATTATTAATTGATTTAAATAAATTTTTCATTTCTTTAAATCATAATTAATTAATTAAATTAAAATTATTCGCTACAATAAACCACACACTACTAATATATTTCATCTTCCAATCACTTCTTAGACTCTTAACTATCTCTTATAAAATCAAAGACCATATTTTATTTAACGAAGAGATTGAACTTGATAAAATATCATTAAAAAAAAAATAAAAAATTTCCTCTTTACCTCAACAAACTTACATGTTACTCTCTCTCTCTTTCTATTATTTTATTTATCCGCGTATTTTTTTATATTACTTCATTAAAAATATTTTTCATTAATTTTATTTATCAATTTATTATATTATTAATTTGTTTAGGTGTATTCATTTTAATGATTGAATAATTCCTATTCTATTGTTATATTGTGTATCTTTTTATTTTAAAAGATATAAAATCATCCCCAAAAATTATATTTGTTTTTGTAGGTACCACCACCATGATTTCTTCGACCAAGAAATATTGTTTATTTTATTTTTAAAAAAACTTCAAAAAAATTTACTCATGCCTACGATATCTTCTACTAAATCTCCTCTTCAAAATTATAGCCCCTGTTCAATTCAGATTACCTTTTTGAATGATAAGGCAAGTCCAGCTGGATTTTAATTTTAATTTAATATTTAGTAGCCATGTGGAATTCCATAACTGTTTTATTTAATTTTTTATTTTTTTATTTAATTCTACGTTTTGGTTAATTTTATTTTTTCATTTGTATTAAATTATTTTTAATGAAAATCTATTTATAAATTTTTTACTTTTTGATTTAATTCTACGTTTTTGTTAATTTTATTTTTATTCCCATTTGGGGCTTTAAGATTCAAGAATTAGATTCAAGAATTTTTAGGTCCAATGACACCATTAATTCAGCCCAACACTCTCGACTTATTTTCAAGTCAAGGATACATATGTGCTTTTGCATTATATACACTAACATTATTTACTTAGAAAACAATGTGGGACTTATTAATACACCATTTTCTATGCTTTTCATCAACCATTCGTCTTCTTGGTTCGTTGACTTCAGTATTATACAACTATTGATATAATTTAGTTTGAAACAATATATAAAAGAACATGTGCTAGTACTCTTCCCTGTCACTTTATACGCTTCCATTTTGCAGAAGCACCAATATTTAATTCGGACCGATATTTAATTCTCCAGAATTATTTTAATTGATTGAGTTAATAATATTATTAGATATTATTAAGGTATTATTTAATAAAAATAAGTTAGGGGTGTGGGGAGTAATTGATGAGAATTGGGTTTGCACCATTAAGCTTACTAGTAGAAAAACCACATTATAAACCATTTTCCTCATTCTTTCCATTTACCACCCAAAGCCAAACATAGAAGCTTGAGAGAAAAAGAGGGTTTTGGGAAGAAGAAGAAGAGCAAGAACAAGCATGAGGTTGGGATTTTGTTGGAGCATCTTGCAATCAACCAAGCTAGAGGTAAGGGGTTTGATTTTCCACTTCCTATAATTAGGGTTTGATAGGTATATTATGAATTTGGGATAGAAACTGATGTTGTGGTTTATGAGTTGTGTATGTGATTGTTGGAATAAATTAGGAAAATTGAGTTAGGAGTATTGATCTAGGTGTTCTATTACCATGGCTAGTAGGAATAAGTTATAAGAATAGAAATTAAGAAAAACTGGAAAACCATTTAAAGTGATTTGGTTTTGAAGGTGTGATGCCTCAGTATTGAATTTATGAAATTTTAAATTACTCTGATTTTTGCACATAAAACCTTGGGTAATATTGGGGTGTTACATTAGTGGTATCAGAGCAGGTTGTCATACCCCAAAATTTGCCCTCCTACTTCCTCAAGACATCCCATACATCCATACTCAAGGATTCCTCAAGGGTTGATCAGACAAACCCTCTCCTAGACAATCAACCCAAATTAGGGTTTGGATATCCTCAGATCCAGATGGGCTTCCAACATCTCCAATGGTCATCATGCCTCCTCATATGCTTCAAAGATTCTCCATGTCAAGTTTCAAGCCTCACAAGTCAAGTTTCCTCAGACAATTGCTCAAATGGTTGAAAATCAGTTGTATTGTACAAAAAGTCAACTATGGTCAACATACAGTCAAACTTCATGATTTTTGGTCAACATCCTCATTTTGAAGTCACATTCATCATTTGATCAAGGGTTGATCATGATTCATCAAGAAAACTCAAGATTTGCTCAAAAGTCAAACTTTCCAAATTAGGGTTTTTCAGTGAAAAGTCAACTGAACTTTGACTGAGCATAACTTCTTCATACTTTCTCAAAAAATTTTCCACCACCTCTCATTTTGAAGGAAATTCAATTCTCTACAACTTCATGTCTCACAAGAATGTTCAAAAATGCCTCATTTTGAAGATATGGGTCAAAACATTACAGGTCCTTTTCAAAGTCAACAAAAAGTCAACTTTTTGTTTTGAAATTTTATTGAGCATGGAAACTCCAATTGAGATGAAACCAAAGAGGTTGTTTAGAGGACACTTAGAGATTTCTAAAAAGTCCAAGAACACTAAAAAATGTGCAAAATTGAGCAAAATACAACTTGCACAAGTTGGGCATTTTTGAAGAGGTGCACAAAGAGAAATACTTGTCAAAATCCAAAATTTTGCAAATGGGCCTAGTTTTTCTTGGTTTAAACTTGTTCCTTATCTTATTTGGAACCTTCAAGCCCAATGCCACGAATTTTGTCTTTATTTTTCTATTTAATTTGGATTTTATTCATTTAAAAACAAATTAAATTAAAAAATAAGGTATAAAATCAAAATTAAATGCAAAGTTGATTTTTCTCTCATACTTGAGATCCAAGCAACTCATACAAGCTGGAAAATTTCGAAATTTGCATTTATTTGGCAAGAAATTGATGAAATTGGATCAAATAAGGAAGATTTGATTTTGTACAAAATCAAATTATTTTTGCATTGATTGATCAATATTTGTTCTTCAATTCAGCCCAAAATCCATCCACTATAAATGTACAATGCATACAACATGAACGAGAACAGAAAAATTGCTCAAAAGAACCCTAACCTAAGTCAAAAAAATCGTGCTCCTCAAGCAAGTGGCAACCCTAGTTCCAGCTTGTTTCAGTCAATTCTAAACCATCCATTGCATTCCTTGAAGCCTCTTGAGTCGATCCAGACCTTTACATCTCTCAAAAACATCAAGAATTGAGAAAACACGATTTGGTTTGTTCATACTTTTTCAAATTTCGTTTTATATCATTCATGCATTTTTAACGTGTTTTGATGTTTGCTTTGTGTTTAGTTTGAAGTTTGCAAGCTTTCTGGACAATCCAATTGCATTTTCATGGCCTGAAACGTGATTCACCATAGTTAGGGTTTCCTTAAAACGGAAAAATTGGACCAAATGAATGCCACCAGTGTGTTTAGAATTTCATTTGCAATCGATTCATGTACTCACAATCCATTTATATTGCTTGTATGGAGTTTTTGAAATATGCAGGGGCCATAGCGTCGAACTTAGCCGACGCTAAGTTTCCAGAAATTCAAACGAAGAAGAAGGTGTTCTTCGCGCGTGATTTGAATTCCCAGGGAGCAAGAACGTTTAAAAACAATTCGTTTCAATTCTTAAACACGTGGACGCTCTAGCTCAGTTCGTCAAGGTGCGTAGGTATGAAGGAAGGGTCACCGGTTCGATTCCCAGCCATGGCATATGTTTTTTACAAGTTAGAAAACTAACATTATATTTTCATATTTTCTATTTTCTTTAATATTTTTCATACTATTTAATTTATCTTTAATATTTTTTATCATGCATCTAAAAAACACCAAAAATATTAATTTTTTGCATAATCATCAGAAAAATACTTATTTAATTTTTAGCATTAAAATTATTATTTTTGCATGCATATTTAATTTAATTACTAATTAATTGTTTAAATGACTTTTAATTGTTTTTAAATTATCAAATCGATTCCAAAAATTACCAAAAATTTATCTTATCATGTTAATGTCATTACTAACACAAAACCTTTTTCCTCATTCAAAAATATTTATTTTTACTAACATTTTCTTCTTATGCAATTTTCTCGTATTTCCAATTATGTATCTGTTCACAGGTTGTAACGTTTCGGACAATTTTTCTTGCTTTTCTTTTACAATTATGTAACTGCCTATGAGATGTAATAGTTTAATTAGGACTTTTATTTTCCGCACTCTTATTATGTATTTGCCCCAAAGCCATGTAATAGCGTAGGACATTTACTTTCCGCACTTTACTTTCCGCAATTTATTTTCTGCACCCTATAAACTACTAGTAATTAGGCGTGTATGGCAAGATAAAATTGGACATAGATCACTCATAATTCCAAGATAAAAATATCTGAATTGACACACTCTTTTCACACATGCAGCCCTTAGGGTAATTCTCTCTCGTTGCCTTACGAATACAAATGGTCAAGTCCCTCGAACGTAGAGGTATCCTAGCACCGCTGCCTTCAAAAAAAATCATCATAGTCCCTTCGATACAAAGATCATAGACCCACGATGTTGCCTACGAATACATGATCTTGACCCTCGGTTGTTGCCTACGAAAAGTGATAATCGTCCCTTCGAATGTGCTAGGATACTTCCTACAAGTTGCCTTCTATGACCATCCGATGTCCCTTCGAATGTCCCTTCTACATCCAACGAATAGGGTTACCTACCAACTAATGGTACGGATAGCGCTATTCTAAAGGAACGAAAACAACACAAAAATGACCATTTTGAGTAGGTAATAAGACTTTCAGTTGCTTGCTCAAACAAAATACTTTTCACACCTCACACTTTTGTCAAAGTTCAAACTCTTTTCAAAACGAAACATTTCCGAACACTTTGTATACATTCCTACATGAATCATTACAAAGTCAAAGCGAAATGCCTTTTCAAAACATTTTTGTCAAACACACAGAAAGCAATTTTTTAATGTGAGCTAGAAGCAACTAAGAGCCCGTAGATAACTACGGATGAAAAGAGGTGCTAATATCTTCCCTTTTCATAACCTTCTCCCTTACTCAGAATCTAACGAAGGTCTTTTCCTGTTCTTTTCACCTTCCCTTAATTGGATAAAAGAAAAGTCGGTGGAGACTCTTGCTATCCGCACATTTGTGATAAAAAGCAAAACAAATTCTCAAAGTCAGTTCACCGTATTACAGAACTGGCGACTCTGCTGGGGACACACCCTAAAGAGAGAATACCTTAGGGATTGCTAGATCACTTTTCGCTCATTCGATTTGTATGCTTTATCTTTAAGGGTTGCTTGGGTATTATATTTGTGGGGATCCTACACCGGATCCGGTTTCCTTTAGGTAAGTAGCAATAAATCGTCGCAACCGTTAGACGATATCGAAACGGTCAACATGATGGCTACGTTAGTGTGACACTTTGGATGTCCCGATACTCTTCATTTCCAAGTTGAGGATAGTATTTGGCTTCGTGTGGTGTCATCGACTAACTAAACTTTTAGAACCTTAATTGACCCATCTTGGCCATTAGAAGGTAGTGAGATGGCGGCTTTGGTAGACTAAGGTTGGCGATACTTTGGTTGGTTAATCCGATCGGTTCATCGATGGTCGCAAGTATGATGGTCTTAATGATGATCTTGCACGTATTTCGCGTGTATCTCATCGGTGGTTTTAAAAACCTCGCGAATTGACTTGGGTGGTGTAGTTTTGGGTGTATTGATGCATCCTTTGGTGTAACCTTTATTCCTTACCTTGGGACCAAATCGGTTATTGGGAAGTCAAATTGTAACGGTGTACCCGACGCTATTCTGTAATAGGATCCTCGGTGGTAGAGTTTTTCTGGCAAGATACTAGTGTGGGACAATCTACCTTGACTCATTTTATAGTTTACATACTTTTGTTTTACCTCTTCTCTGCCGTATTCATGTTAATGCACTTTCCAATGATACGTAAGCAAGGAATTTCGGTCCTTTATAGAGAATATGAATCATAGAGATTTGTAATCAATCATTTTAGGGAGGAGTAATAGTATTTCATTGCTACAAATATGCATTATTTTTCTTGAATAAGACATGTATTTGGATATTTCCTTCAACTTCACAAAAGAAACTGGATTCTTTATTTGACATACGAATAGTTGAAGGAACTCTCCGAAAAAGAATGGATTATGGGGTGTGTGACTTGAACTATTGATTGGGCCATGCAGATATATGACTTGATCTTATCTCGCCACATTTGAATTCACAATGAAATGTGTCTTTGTTCCAACCACCGCCCCCCTCTGGAGGATAGTCCGGTTCGCGAAGATAATCTTTTCTATGATCGACTCGATCATATCCTGTATGAACAGTTCGTAATATCCAAAAAAAAGGAATAGGATATAATTTAGATTATGTCGTATGTATTTCATTCAACTTCATAGTATGGAAATGCATTCATTTCCTATGCATTGACTCAATTTATGATACTATCGGAGTTAAACAAGTAGATCTAAAGAAAAGGGTTTGTATTCTATTAGTAACAAGTAAATCCTTTCTATGTCAAAAATTCAAATTCATTTTTCGAGGTATAACAGTAAAGGTTTGAGATCACCCGAAAGAACTTTTATTTTGATTTGAAAACCGACTTGGGTGAAAAGCATTTACTTAAAAATAAGAACTTAATTTTTGCGTGGATAGTTCTCATTTCGGAAAAAAAGAATTCAACCTGCTTTATTACATAGAATCATGATAGATGAGTAACTCACATCTACAAAATTTCTATGTCCGCATTAAGTTGGTTTGATTCGTTCGAGCGGATGATGAAAAATTATCATGTCCGGTTCTTTCGGAGGATGGATCTATCGAATTCACCTATCCCAATAACAAAAACCCGACTTGAATGATCCTGTATAAGAGCAAAATTGGCCAAAGGGATGGGTCATAATTATTATGGAGAACCCGCATGGCCTAACGATCTTTATATATTTTCCATGGTTATTCGGGTACTATTGCTCGTAACGTAGGCTTAGCGGTTCTCGAACCATCAATGATTGGGGAACCCGGATCCGCTTGCAACTCCTTTGGAAATATTGCCGAATGGTATTTTTTCCGTATTTCAAATACTTCACTGTACCCAATAAATTATTGGGCGTTCTTTTAATGGTTTCGATTACGGTATTATTAATAAGACTTTTTGGAGAATGTTAATAAGTTCCAAAACCCATTTCGTGACGAGCAACAACCGTCTTTTGATTGGTACCGTGTGGCTCTTTGGTTGGGTATTGGAGCAACATTACCTATTGAAAAATCCCTAACGTTAGGTCTTTTTAAATTGATTCTATTGTAAAAAAGAAACTATCATGACGGTGTATTGTGTTGTATATCTAGGGAAAAGTCACTTTGAAATGACTAATCCCTAGATACATCTATTTCATTTTAGACCTATTTTGAATATAATATATTGATTTGTGCTAAAGATTCAAATTTAATATTTGAACCTTGACTTTTTATTTTATAAAAAAAATTTATACTAAATGCTTTTCGATTTGTAAAATGTTCAATATATTTTGTAAATCTTCTACGAAAATGTTCAATTTTCATAAGGTCTTCTTCACTCTTATTCAAAAGTTCCAATCTGTATGTATATTGGACTTTTAAGACAATTATAGATCCGGGAGGCAATTCTAATTGGTCAATAAAAATGGATTTCAATTTCATTTCTTTTTTCCTTTTCCTTAGTTTCTCCTTAACCAATCTATCATGAAAAGTAAAAAGGGGCAAAGTCATTTTGTGTTGATTGTTTTCAAACTTGAAGTTTTCTTCTTCTACATGTAAAAAAGGAATAAATAAATCAATCAAATTCGGGAGGCTTCATAAAGTGCTTCCTTAGGAGTTACACTTCCATTTATCCATATTTAGAAATAGCATCTCGTGTTTTTTATTTCCATTCACATAAGAATGAATACTATGATTTGCATTTCTAACAGGCATGAATACAGCATCTAGAGTATAACTTCCATCTTGAATGTTGTTTAGTGTTTTTATACGATATCCCCGCTTTCTATCAATTTGTAATTCAATACACAAATTAATAGGTTCATTAGGTTAGCTATATGTTGTGTATTATCAATGACTTCCACAAGGTGGTAAAATAATGTCGTTAGCGACATATCCAGCCCTTTGAAACAAATAGACGCGTCCGAGTTCCATCTGATTACTTCTCAATACAACTTCTTTCAAATTCATTAAAATTTCATGTATTGATTCTTGAATACCAACTATGGTAGAATATTCATGTGGTATTTTCTCATTTTGCACGTGATACATGTTCCCTCTATTTCTCCGAGCAAAATTCTTCGCATTGCAATGCCTATTGTATCGGCTTGACCTTTCATAAGCGGAGACATAATAAAGCGTCCATAATAAAGACGCTTCTGCTACTCTTGATTCAACACACTTCCACTGTAGTGTCTCAGTAGATACTTTGAGTTTTTCTCGAATCATAGTAATATATTTTTAGGAAACTCTTGATTTAATTGTTTATTTCTCTTGAAATCTTTTTCTTTAATGTTTATTGTTCGTTTTACACACGTCTTTTTTTAGGAGCCCTACATCCATTATATGGCATAGGGGTTACATCCCGTACAACCTTTAATCGTATCCCACTTCTATAAATACCTCTTAATGCTGCCTCTCTTCCTAGACCGGGACCTTTTATCATGACGTCGTTGCATGCCTTGATCGACTACTTTTTGAATCGCATTTCCGCTTATTAGCGGCAAATGGTGTCCCCTTCGTGTACCCTTGAATCCACATGAACCGCGGAGGACCAAGAAATCACCGACCTCTTACATCAAATGATACAATGGTATTGTTGAAACTAGCTTGAATATAAATAACCCCTTTGGTATTTTACGAGGATGCTTACGCGAACCAATACGTCCGCTTTACGTGAACCAATTTTGGGTATAAATTTTGCCATGTTTTATTATTGAAAAATATATAAGTCCTAAATATATGGATATATCCATTTCCGTCAAAAAGGATTCTTTAAGTTATTCTATTCTTTTTTATTCTAGAATTTCTATGAATATAGAATACATTTTGAAAATATCAAGCAATAAGCAATTATATTTATTAGAAGACTTATAACTATAGACTAGATTCAAATATAGAATTTATATTTTTTGATATTTCTGGTTTAGTATTGAATAAAATGGTCATACTCTTTTTTATTGGAATTTGAATAGAATTCAAATAAAAAAGAGTATGAATAGAAAGCCCTTTTTTATTTCAATATTTGAATTTGAATATTATCCTTGTCTTTGTTTATGTTTTGGATTGGAACAAATTACTATAAGTCGACCTCGCCTACGGATCAATCGACATTTTTCACAAATTTTACGAACAGAGGCCGCCACTTTCATATTTTTAACTCCTTAAATTAAATTGAATACCAATTTTATAGATTGGAAGAAATTTGGGTTTCCTTACATTTTGAACTGAAAATTGTTCCTCCTAAAAAATATGTTGAAGTTATAAAATAGTCTAAGTCACTAGACTTCCTTTTGAATCGTATCCGATGGAAACAGAACCTTAATCGATTTGAATTCTATTTTTCTAAAGCAACCTGCAACATACCCTTAGAATTTGTTGATTCATTTCATCTTCATTAATTGTCATTTCTATTCTCGTGAAAACTTCTTCCCATATTCACTAATGTATCATGAATAATATTAGAAATCTTTTTTTTCTCTACTCCCTTGATTCACAATAATGTTGGCTCGAAGTTTTCATATAATTCGATATCGGCAAAATGAGCATTACCATATATAACATAAAACTTCTCCCGATTCTTTCTAATCGAGCCTCTCGATCTGTCATTATACCCTAGAAGTAGAAAGAATTACAATTCCCATCCCTCCTAAAACTTTCGGAATTTTTGATACTTAGAATATATTCGAGACTGGTGTCTTGATCCTTTTAAGTGTAAAAAGTTTTATAGGATCCTTTCCTATTTCTTCTATACCGTAAAGTTAAAACTAAAAGTATTTGTTGCTTTCGATGTTTTCTCGACGTTTTCAACAAAACCCTCTCGTAAAATAATTTTTACAATGTTTTCGGTGATATTAGTAAGTGGTATTTGAACAGTTCTTTTCTATTCATGTCAAGATTGCGTATCAAGGTTAGTATATCAGCTATAGTATCTTTACCCACGATAGATTTTTGCTCCTTACTTTCAATATAATCAACGTGCTCCGTTTTTGATTTTTATTTTTGATTCAATCAAATCTCGAATATTGAATATGAGAATAGAATAATACTCTATATGATATGTATAGAAAATTTGATTGTAATTAGGATAATCTAAATAGAGAATATTCTAAAACTAAAAAAAGATAAAAATAAAATGAACGAATGACCTATTCGAAACTATCTAAATAATCTTATATTGAATTCAATTCTATTTTTTATACAAATAGAATTGAATTTTTATTTTGAATATCTTGAATTGAATATAGAATATCTATTTCATGAGTATTCAAATCTATTTCCTATTCATTCAAGCCATAAATAATCTATCTATATCATGATCTCTTATTATAATACCTCGGTGCTAATGAAACTATTTTAGTGAAATTTAACTGTCTCAATTCTCGGGCGATTGCGGAAAAATTCGAGTTCCTTTTGGATTTCCGCTTTATCAATGAGAACCGCCGCATTATCATCATACTTTATTATTATACCATTACGACGTTTTAGTTCTTTACAAGTACGCATAATTACACTCGATGACTTGAGATCTTTGTAAAGATGAATTTGGCAACTTTTTGATTACAAAGAACAACAATGTCACCAATATAAGCATACCGTCGATTACTAGCTCCTATGATTCGAATACACATCAATTCGCTCCGCTATTATCGGCTACATTTAAATAGGTTTGAGGTTGAATCATATCCTTTTTCTTATCTTTCAGTCAAAAGTTGAAGTAAAAAATATTCGTGTTAAAAAAACGAGAATTGCCTTTTTCATACTCTAAAGACCTCTTTCGTTCTAATGATTATTTGGAAAGAATAAATTGAGTTCGTATAGGCATTTTGGATGCCGCTATTGAAATCGCTTTCTCGCGATATTTTCTGGAACACCTCCATTTCATAAAGTATTTTGCTTTAACAACACTACCCAATATTCGGCGATCCTTTTCCGAACCCATCCGCTTTAGGTTTTATATAACAGTTTGTCGAAATATGCGTACCCATATTTGTCCACCCCGCGAACATTTCGTGACATTGCCCGTCGACCCGCTTCTAGTTGTCTAGATGTGATCCAAGCGGGCTCAAGTGCTGAAGAGCATATTTTCGAAGCAAATTTTACTACCACGAGGCTTTTCCTTTCATTCTTCCTCGATGATGTTTAGGAATCTCGTTCTTTTGGGTTATAGTTGATGGTTATTTCTCAATTCCATCTCTATTACGAACCGTACATGAAATTTTCACCTCATACGGCTCCTCGCGAATAAATTGATTGAAAAATATTGAATCGAGAAAATACTAATAATTACTACAATAAAAACATATGTTTCATAAAATGAAATAGAATATAATATAATCGCGGATTTTTTCTATTTCCTAGAATCTATTGATCTATTAGAAATTTTTAATCTTGCTTTGATATATGAATATGTATATAGACGAATCGATGTTTTTGATTATTATCATATTGGATTGGCAAAATTGATCAATTCAAAAATCAACATTTTCATGAATATTTCCTCTCTCATTATAAATTGAAGATGTAATTTAGGGTTAGTCCGAACTCCTCAAACAAAGAATGAATTCTTAGTTCCTTCCGCCATCCCATCTAATGAATCAAGAAGATTTCAAATTTGAATATAATCTTTTGTATTCACAGTGTTCGCTGTTCCCATCGCTTTTCGATTTATGGTTAGGTCTAAATTCTACAATGGAGCCTCTTTAATAAGATGAATTATTTTATTTTATTCTTTTTGTTGAATCAACCTTCTCGCTTTCTTGATTCGTGGCTCTTGATTCCTTTATTCTAGGAATATATTCATCCATATATGGATGAATTTTGAATATTGATGCTTTATTACACTACTTTTTATGAGATGACCCATAGACCTTTACATAGTCGAATTCTATATCATTTATATCCTTTTTCTATCTTTCTTTCACCCTTCATTTATCTGATATTCTTATTGCTTTACAACTAATAATCTTCTTTTTTTTTATTTGTTGCTATAATTATATCACCACATAGATCCTTATTTTGATTTTCTATTTTCGGCGGTTCTTTATATCTAGATAATGGGAAGCGATGAGTAGGTTATTTATTATAGAGTAATTAATTCTACAATTTTTGTAGAAAATGAACCACTCTCAAAAAACGAGTCACACACACACTAAGCATAGCAACTCCTTCATTATAAAATGATTCATTATTTTTATTCAATCTTATAAAATTTTTCATTTCTTCTTTAATAAAAGCGTAGTAAGAATTCCTCATTTTTGTTTTCTCAAAAGATGGAAGAAAAGTTGATTAGTCGTTGTTTATAAATATCCAAACTTTGATTCCTAAGACCCCATAAATAGTTCGAATGGATAGGAACAATAATCAATTTTAGCTCGAATGGTTTGTAGAGGAACCCTACCTTCTCGATCCATTCTACACGCAATTTCTTTTCCGTCGATCGTCCATAATTTGTATTTGAACTCCTTTTGTACCGCCTCTTCACTAATTTAATAGCTTTTTCATTGCTTTACGAAATGGAATTCTATTCTTTAATTGTCCGGCTATAAATTCAAGAATATTAGGTCTCTATAAACATTTGGAATTGTTGTAATTGCAATGTTGATTTCTCGTTCACAATTAATTTTTTTGCACATTAGTATGTAATTCTTGATTATTTCGTGATTATCCTCCATTAATAAGTTTGAAGTCCCATATTTATTATCACGTGAATGATCGATTCTTTTTGAATCTTTATTCGTCCATTCCAGCCATCCACAGTGTTCTTATTTTTGTAGATAATTCTTGATACAATCTCGTATTATTTTATCTTCTTTTACATTCTCGGAATAAATTCTTGGTTGTGCAAACCAAATAGAATCATGACTTTGAGTTGTACCAAGTCTGAAACCAAGCGGATGTATTTTTTGTCCCATAATCCCTCACTACTCTATATAAAATAATACGTCTGATTTGTCTACTTTTTTATCTCTATCTAAATTTTTTTAAAATATCTTTATATATCGTTTTCTGCAGAATAAGACAATTCTTTTTGAGTAATTTATTAATTAATATTTATTAATGACTATTACTAATAATATGTTAAAATGAATGTTAACGACGAGATCTATTATCATTTTTCGTCAAGCCTGGGAAGTTTAGAGTAGGTGAAAATTCTCCCAATTTATGGCCTACCATACGATCTGTTATATAAATAGGTAAATGCTCTTTTCCATTATGGATAGCAATGGTATGCCCAATCATTGTAGGTAGAATGGTAGATCTTCTGGACCAAGTTTTTATTATTTCCTTTTTTCCTGTTGTGTTAAGCTTATTTATTTTTCTTAATAAATGATTCGCTACAAAAGGATTTTTTTTTAGTGAACGTGTCATAGTTAATTATTCCTCTTATAATAGAATTTCTAAAAAAGTGAATTTTTTCTCTTATATTTTTTTTTTCTTTTATTTCCAATTTTTAAATATAGAATCTCTCAAAAAAGAAAATCGGATAATGTCCTAGTAAATCGCTCTTTTCTTTTGTAAAGACGAAGAAACAAATTCTATTTTCTTGACTATCCACTATTTACTACGGTGACGAAGAATCAAATTATCACTATATTTCTTCCTTTTTCTAGTTCTTCGTCCAAGTGCAGGATAACCCCAAGGAGTTGAGGGTTTTTTTCTACCAATTGGGGCCCTTCCTTCACCACTCCCATGTGGATGGTCTATGGTTCATAACAACCCTCTTACTACAGGACGCTTGCCTGCCAGCGTTTAGCTCCGGCTCTGCCCAAACTTTTCCGTTTACCCCAACATTCCCTACTTGTCCGATTGTTCGAGCGCTTTTTGATATCAAACGGACCTCTCCGAAGGTAATTTTAATGTTGCTAATTTACCCTCTTTTGTAATCGGTTTAAAGACCGGCCGCTCTAGCTAATTGTCCACCCTTTCCAAGTGTTATTTCTATGTTATGTATGGCCGTGCCTAAGGAATATCGGTTGAAGTAGATTCGTCTTTTGATCACCAAAACCCTTCCCAAACTGCACAAGCTTCTTCCAAAGCATACGGCTTTACGGATGTAGATTAGAATATCTATACAGATACATCTTATATATCGTTTATTTCAGATATTCTATATGACATAACAGTACCATACCACATGAGTGGATATATAATAAGTGGATATAGAATATCGAATCCAAATATTACAAATGACTCATGTTATGATTTTCTACATCCTAAGTCTTTCTGTTCCTTCATCGCTTGTGTTCTTCATGTAGCATTCGAATCGAATGACTCTATGAAATTACGTTGCTACTTACACATAATACGGTAACGAGGAGACATTTCTCTTTTCTGGGAATCCTTAGAATTACCATCGCTTAGCTTTCAATTTGCCTTTGACCATCAAATGAAATGTGAATAATCGTGTCTTTCCCTTTTTGAAACGAGGAGCGCTTCGTGTTCGTGCTTGAAACAATTTTGTCTTCTCCATATTACTATATCTATAGGGTCAATAATTTTATATTAGGAACTCTTGAACTCAATCACTGCTACTTTCGCTTGAAGTCTATCCTAGAGGTCTTGAAATAGGATCTGATCGATTTCTAGGTTTCGCCTTAAACCTAATTGGTTACGTCCAATTACGTAAATGAATAGGTCAAACCGCACTCAAAGGTAGGGCATTTCCATTTTGATAGGAACTTCGTACTATAAATAAGGGTATCTCCTATTATAGCCCCTCCGGGTGTAAAATATATCTTTTCTCACCATCCCCATAGTGGATGAGACAAATGTGTGCATTTCGATTAGGGTCGTATTCTATAGTTACAATTCTACCATATATGTCTTTTCATTGCGTCTAAAATCAATTTTACGGTATAGACGCTTATGACCTCCCCTATGCCTGCGGTAATGATTCCTCGGCATTCGCCTTTACCACAATGATGCTGTCCGAATCAAACGATTTCGTGAATTGGATTTCACTTGATACTTTTACGGCATTATGTGCTCGGGCTATAAGTTTTGGATAATGTATCGCCATGTTATTAAGTGTATTTTGATTGAAGTTCTTTTATTTCTAAGAGGTTGAATAGAATAACCCGGTTGAGACGTAATGATCATACGTCTGTAATGCATTGTATGTCCGTCCCCTAATAGATCGCCTTCTTCTACTTATACCCTTTCTTGTGATGGGAGTGGATGACTATTCATAGCTCTTACTTTGATACCAAAGAAGAGTTCGACCCAATGTCTGTCCTAGTTGATTCGATTTTACATGACAAGTATATGGATAATTAGATTCCTTTATCGTCAAGATAATCATGTATTTACAAAAGAATGTCTCAATTCATCCTATTTCACCGATGGGGATGGGATAGGATTGCAAAGGATCAAGTTCAAAAGAATAATTCATGATTGAAAATCGAGTTTTGGGAGATATATCTATTGGCATGCATCCAAGAGGAATTGAACCTACGACTTCGCCAATTATGAGTTAGGCGCTTTAACCATTCACCATGGATGCTTGGGGAACAACCCTCCGACTTCATGAATAACCAAATTCAAATTGAATTGAAATCTTTGGGATAAATCAATAGAAAGACATATGATAGAAATTTAAATTAACCGATGAAAATCTTTGGGATAACTTACTAGAAAGACATAGATACATCAATAGATAACTGAATAGAAAGACATATGATAGAAATTTAAATTAACGAATTGATGAAAATAAATATAAAAAATTGATTCAAATAAATATAAAAAACAAATAGAAAAATGAACTTGATAGAAATTTAAATTAACCGATGAAAATCTTTAGGATAACTTACTAGAAAGACATAGATACATCAATAGATAACTGAATAGAAAGACATATGATAGAAATTTAAATTAACGAATTGATGAAAATAAATATAAAAAATTGATTCAAATAAATATAAAAAACAAATAGAAAAATAAACTTTTTGAAACCTTAAGGAGGTAAAAAACCAGTATGAAAAAAAACAAGCCCTTAGACTTTTGGATTTTAGAATTGAGAGAAATTTTTAGAGAGAGCAAGAATTGTGCCTATTTCTTAGATTCCTACGCTCATTAAGATCAGACTTTTGGGATATTTTCGGTCGACCACTTGGTAGTCGTATTGAAATAAACGCCTACGAGAAAGATCAATGATATGAGATTCCTAGAACCTGGTTACTATTATAGGACAGGATGAACCAACTCAAACTTTGGTGGGGTAATCACCTATACCTCATGCAAGCCTTAAACCTAGGCTCATTGTGTGAATTGTTTGTGTGTGCTAAACATGACATCATGACATCATCGCATTGCATATCATTTCTAACTATTTCAAGGACCTAGGGATTTATCTTTGCTCTGTTTTGTAGGGGTTATGGCTTCTAGAAAGACTATCCGAATCAACTTCATGGGTATACCTTCTCCGTAGAATTGGTTTCGAAATTCCGATCATGCTCGATTCATCAAAGACATTGTTATCTACTTGACTTGGTTATCTCCAGTTTTGAAGAAGATATGATGCATGTCTTATTCCAGTTCTTCGATCCGAAACACCATTGCTTTACATTCCCAGATTATCAGTTGGTTCCTACTTTGGAAGAGTTCTCTAAGCTACTTGGGGTACCTATTCTTGACCAAATGCCATTCACCGGTTTAGAAAAGGTTCCTAGGTACGAAGACATTGGGTCAGCATTACATCTAAAGCGCTCAGACATTGAAGCCAATTGGGAAACAAGAAGTGGAGTTAAGGGTTTACTTGCTAAGTTCCTAATTAAGAAAGCCCGAGAATTCCTCAAAGTTATGAGTTTTCATGCCTTTGAAGACATTGTGGCCTTGTTAATCTATGGTTTGGTTCTATTTCCTAACTCGGACCAATTCATAGATATCAACGCCATCAAGTTATTTCTTACTCGCAATCCAGTGCCTACTTTACTTGGAGATATTCTGCATTCTCTCCACACTCGTACTATCAAGAGACAAGGAACTCTCATGTGCTGCATACCGTTACTTTCCAGGTGGTTTATTTCGCACCTTCCTCCATCAGTTTTGAAGAACGAACAAAGGTTGAGATGGTCTCAAAGGCTAATGTCACTCTCTCATTCAGATATCCGTTGGTGTCTTTTCTCTCAAAAGGACTTCACATTCATTGAGCATTGTGGAGAGTTCCCTAATGTACCACTCCCTGGTATAAGGGGAGGTATTACTTACAATCCTTCTTTAGCTCTACGTCAGTTTGGTTTTGCTCGAAAAGATGGTCCTCATGATATGCTTCTCTAAGATATTGTGTTTGATTACAACCACGATCTCCAGAATTACCGACGAAGGTTCGTACACGCTTGGGGCATGGTAAAGAAGACTGATGATACCAAGACTTTGGGGCACCAAAACTCCATTTCTTGGGAACCTTACCTCAAATGGGTGCGAGCTCGAGCTCAAAACCTCATGATGCCATTTACACCCGTGTTACCAGTAATTATGGAACCTGTTGCTATAGGTGACGTACCCTATACTGTTCTCCATCCCGACATGCCTACTGATTTTGAAGACTTGAAGAGATCCTGGGTTCAGATTAAAGAAGAAAGGGATACGTTTGAAGCTCAGTGCTATGCAAGCGACAAGAAGGTACTAGAGTTGATAAAGCTACTTCACGAGGAGAGAAACATCAACGCCTACCTCGGCACCAAGAGGAAGCGCCCATGGGAGACTTAGAGCTTTAGGATTTTTATGCTTTCCTTTTATTGTTTTGAACTATCTTTTGTACTTAAAAAGAAAAAAGAGAATAAAAGAGGAACTAATAAATGTTTGTTCGTGCTTGTTTAACAAATTTAAATCTCTAAGGTCCTTGAAAACATTGCATTGCATCTGCATAAACATCGCATATCATGGCATAACATCTCATAACAGGTACATCAAAGATTGATTTTCTCATGTTCTCGCTATTTATTTTAGCAGAAATGGCTCTTGAACAGACTGTCAAAGATCTCCAAGCTCGTAATGCTCGGGCCAGAGATGTTCACCAACTGAAGGGAAGAAGCTCTGAAGAAGCTCTGAAGAAGATCTCAAGAAGCTCATCAACAGAAAGAAGATCTCAAGAAGCTCATCAACAGAAAGAAGAAGGTCGTTGGTGTTCTCAACATGGGCAGACGTTACAAAGGTGGTCCTAAAGTGGTCAGCCGGATAGAGCTCTCAGAAGGGAGTGTCAAGACTAAAGGAAGTGTCAAGGGACATGAAGAAGACCAGCGTGAGCATGAGAAAGACAGAGAAGATCACTATGATAATGACCAGTACTCTGATGAAGATGACAAGTACAAGCAACTTGAAGACCGTCTGAATGCTGTGGAAAACCTGAAGATGTCAGGGTTGAACTTTGATGATTTGAGCCTTGTCCCTGGTGTGGTGATTCCTCCCAAATTCAAAGTTCCTACTTTTGCCAAATATGATGGCATTTCTTGTCCGAAGCTGCATTTGAAGTCCTATGTTCAGAAGATCAACCCCACCGATGATGAAAGTTGTGGATGCATTATTTTCAAGAGAGTTTGTCCGGAACTCAATTGGAGTGGTATTATCAACTAGAAAATGACCGTATCCGTACTTGGAGTGACTTAGCGGATGCTTTCTACAGACAGTATGAGTACAATGCTGAATTGATGCCCACTCGCATGCAACTACAAAGCATGTCTATGGGTCGCGATGAGAAGTTCAAAGAATATGCTCAGAAATGGAGAGATCTAGCAGGCAGAGTTCAACCACCCTTGTCCAATAGGGAGTTGGTTGACATGTTTATGGGAACAACGGCAGCCCATTCTTCAATCATCGATTGGAAACTCTTCACCGGATTCATCGGTGATATTAAAGCGTATTGAAGCTGGTATCAAGAGTGGAAAGATTCATGTAGAATCATCTTCAAATGTTGCGAAGAGATCTTTTGGTGGTAAGAAAGAAACTAATGTTGTGTATGGTCAGAAAAGCCGAGCCAAGACCGACCGCGCTCAATCTGGGGAAATTGTGATCTCGATCCTACATCAGACAACCTCGGTGAGACAACGCGTGGCAACGCGCACGAAGACAATTTACGAAGATCAATATGCCATTGTCGCAAGCCTTGCAACACATGTTGAAAGCAGAGCTGATTACTTTGAAGGATCCTCCTCAGAGTGTCAACACTTCCTCTCCGAGATACAATCCTAATGCTAAGTGTGCTTACCACTCCAATACCCGGGCACAACGATTTGGGCTCAAGAACAAGATTCAAGATATGATTGAAGCTAAGAAGATTGAGTTTGATCCTCCTGTTGAGACTCCAAATGTGATTAACGCGCCTATGCCTAACCATGACAAAAGTTCCAATGCTATTGGCGATAACTCTTATATTTTTAATATAGATGACTTGACCATTCCTCTGATGACTGTTAAGAAGAATTTGCTGCAAGTCAGTGTCAACCCAGGATGCCTAGAGAATTGTCGTTGGTGCCCATCTGCACCTGATGGTTGTGCTTGGTTGAGAAGACGTGTTCAGTGCATGATGGATAACCGTGAAATACTATTCCTGGAACCACCTGTGGAGAGCCTGTGTGAAGACATGTCTAACAAATCAAGATCAAGATGTCAAACTGCACTGTGCATGGGATACCTTGGGGCAGCCAAGTGGAAAGTTTGATTATATGGTGAAGTACTGTTCAAAGCTACAAGATTCCTATTGAAGATGTTAAGGCGATGGGATGGGACGATTTCGAAGACTATCCGATGTTAACACTATAAGGATTTCCTCTCGATTACGTGCCTAGAGTGGCGCCTCTCATCATTACTTCTCCAAGACCGGCCCATATTCCTCCGATAAAGTTATTCCTTGGAATTATGGATCTGATGTCTACTATCATTGCGTCAAGCAAGACCCTCTGACCATTGAAGATCTTACAGTTGAAGCTACCATTCCTAACAACGACAACATCACCGGATCTAATAAGGTGACCAGAACCGGAAGAGTATTCTCTCCAGAAATCTCTCCTCCCAAAGACACTGCGACTCCAACAGATTCCGCTATTCAACCGGTTCCGAGACTAGAGGGAAAGAACTAGTGACTCATCCCCGACTGTATACCAAAGGAAGTTGCTGAAGACACCTCCAAACAAGAAATGGAGGAAATTCTGGAGATTATCAAGAAGAGTGACTACAATGTTGTGGAACAATTGGGACAGACTCCGTCCAAAATCTCCATGCTTGCTTTGCTCTTGTGCTCTGAGGCTCATGCCAAAGCCTTGGTGAAGTTTCTGAAGAATGCTCACGTACCGCAAGTCACTACTACCGATCAATTTAAAGTTTGTATTGCTAGCCCGGCGCCAACAACGGCCTACGCCTCGATCCGATTTGACTCTGCCGAAAAGAAACAACAAAGCCTTGCACATCTACTTGAATGCAAGGCGCTACATTGTCTCATGTTTTGGTGGATACTGGTTCTGCTCTGAAAATCCTTCCGAAGACTGCTTTTGATCGACTTGATGTTGAAGGGTTGGTGTTGAAACCCAGTGACATTGTTGTGAGAGCTTTTGATGGTTCTAAGCGAACGATTGAGAGCTCATTCTATCAAAGTCGGTTCCCGACTTTTGATTCCGTTTCTTTGTCATGGACATCCGTCCACCTTACTCTTGCCTACTTGATGCCCTCGATACATGGGGCTAGCCTCTACCTTGCATCGGTTCCCGTGAAGGGAAGGTTGTTACGATATATGGTGAAGAAGAATATATGGTCACCATCTACATATTCCGATATCTCGAGGTGGAAGGTGAAATCTTCGAGACTCCAAGCTTTTGAAACAATTCCCAGTCATGCCTGCTGACTCTCCGTCACTCCCGGTTGCAAGTCCCACCTAGGATGGCCTCGCTGAGGGATGCTCAAGCTGCCGTTGAAGAAGGAGGTAGTACTATTTGGGGACGGCTCCCTGATCTTCCTTTCAAATTTGACAAGACTGGTTTAGGCTTCACCATCGAGGACGAAGATGATACGCGAAGCGTGTCCACCAACTTCCTTTCCGCATCGGAGTGGAATCCATGCGATAGACGGCGGCGACTTCGACATCAAGAATTGGATCTTCCCTACTCCCGACAACGAACTCAGCAATTGGAAGACTGAAGCCGTCATACCAATCTCCTTTAGACAGGAGTAGTTGCCTTTGTTTTTGTTTTGCTTTTCGTTTTCTATGTTTTGAACAATAAACTCTAAATCCTAGTGCCTTGCCCGGCATTATGGCTCGTTTGTGAGGGTTATTATCATCATTTGCATATTTTCATTCAATAAAATCGTTGGACTTTTGCATTTAAATGTTGTTTTTTCTTTTCTCTATCACCCTTCAAAAGCTATGTGTTTCTTACACACATCCACGTGATACCGAGAATCACTCTAATCTCGATAACTATGCTATTGCTAAATATGACTTGATAATCCGATCTACCAAGTCAAGACGAAGGTGAGGAAGATTGTGAAGTGCCGGAGAACTTGTCGATCGCTACAAGAAGAAGATCGAGTTATACTGACCACACAAGAGCCGATTGAGGTTGTGAATTTGGGTGATGAAGACAAAAGAGATCAAGATAGGAGCGGGTCTTGAACAGTGTTAATGAAAGGTTGAGTAGATGCTACGAGACTATATCAAAGTTTTGCTTGGTCATATGAAGACATGCGAGTTTAGACATTGACATTGTGGTACACCGATTACCAAAAAGAAGGTTTTCTCCCAAGGAAATGAAGGTTCGTCGCATGCCCGAGATGTCGAGAAAAATCAAAGCGTAATTTATGAAGCGCTCAACGCCGGTTTCTTCACATTTCCTATCCGCAATGGGTTGCAAACGTGGTACCCGTACCTAAGAAGGATGGCAAGGTACGAATGTGTGTAGATTACAGAGATCTGAAAAAAGCGAGTCCGAAAGACGATTTCCCATTACCTCATATTGATGTTCTGGTTGACAACACTGCCCAACATAAGGTTTTCCTTCATGGATGGTTTCTCGGTTACAATCGGATCAAAATGGCTCCAGAAGACATGGAGAAGACTACTTTTGTTACACAGTGGGGTACTTTCTGCTACAAGGTCATGCCGTTTGGCCTGAAGAACGCGGGCGCCACTTATCAGCGCGCTATGGTGACGTTATTTCATGACATGATTCATCACGAGATAGAGGTCTACGTCGACGACATGATAGCTCGATCACAGACTGAAGAAGAACATCTTGATCATCTATAGAAATTGTTTGATAGGTTAAAGAAGTACAGACTGAGACTTAATCCCAACAAGTGCACCTTTGGAGTCAGATCCGGAAAACTTCTAGGGTTTGTTGTCAGTGGGAAAGGTATTGAAGTTGATCCAGCCAAGTTTAAAGCTATTCAAGAAATGCCAGCTCCCCACACCGAGAAGGAAGTCAGAGGTTTCTTGGGCCGATTGAATTACATTGCCAGATTCATTGCACATCTAACTGCTACTTGTGAGCCAATCTTCAAGTTGCTAAAGAAAGATCAAGTAGTGGAATGGAACGACGATTTCTAGATTGCTTTTGACAAAATCAAGGAGTACCTACAGAATCCTCTTATCCCGATATCAAGGAAGACCTCTTATCATGTACTTGATGTTGTTAGAGAATTCAATTGGGTGTGTGTTGGGGCAACATGACGAGTCCGGTCGAAAAGAGTATGCAATATACTACCTTAGCAAAAGTTTACCGATCGTGAAACAAGATACTCACAATCGAGAAAACTTGCATTTTTGGCTCTTTCATGACTAAGACAATATATGTTGACTCACACTACTTTGTTGATTTCAAGATGGATCCGATAAAATACATATTTGAGAAACCAGCTCTCTCCGGAAGAATAGCAAGATGGCGATGATCTTGACCGAATATGACATCCAGATACTTCTAAAGCGATCAAAGGAAGTGTAGTAGCCGATCACTTGGCTCATCAAGCCGTAGATGACTATCGGTTTATGCGCTTCGAGTTTCGATGAAGATGTTTTACTAGTTACAGACACGAAGAACCGTGCCCAGACGAAGGACCTGAACAAGGATCCCGATGGACCATGGTCTTTGATGGAGCCTCAAACGCACTTGGCAATGGCATTGGCGCCATCATTACATCTCCTACAGGCGAACACGCTCCTTTCACCGCCAGATTATGTTTTAGTTGCACTATCAACATGGCCGAATACGAAGCATGCATCATGGGTATTAAAGCTGCTATTGACTTAAGAATCAAGTTCTTGCAAGTGTACGGAGACTCAGCTTTAGTGATCAGTCAGATTAAGGGCGAGTGGGATACGAAGCATCCAAATCTCATTCCATATCGAGAGCATGTTTTGAGTTTGATCCCCTACTTCAAAGAAATCACTTTCAATCATATTCCACGAGAAGAGAATCAATTAGCAGATGCGTTAGCTACTATGTCATCTATGTTCAAGGTCAGATGGGACAACGAGGCTCCCCAGATCATCATTGAGAAGTTTGACGAGCCAGCATATTGTTATGAGCTTGATATAGAAGAGAAACCTTGGTACTATGACGTGAAGAGGTATCTTGAGACTCAGGAATATCCCACAGGGGCATCTGTCAATGATAAGAAGTTTTTGAGAAGGCTCGCATCCAAATTCTTCCTCAGCAACGACATCTTATACAAACGCAATCACGACTTGTGTTTACTCCGCTGTGTGGACCAGAAAATAGCAGCACGTATCATGGAAGAGTTACACGAAGGCGCATTTGGTACCCACTCCAGTGGTCATACGATGGCTAAGAAGATTTTGAGAACAGGTTACTATTGGTCCACCATGGAAGCTGATTGTCACCGCTACGCTCGATCTTGTCACAAATGCTAGATTTATGCAGACAAAGTGCACATACCTCCAGTACCTTTGAATGTTCTAACAGCTCCTTGGCCTTTTGCAATATAGGGCATTGACATGATCGGAGAAATCAAGCCCACAACTTCCAACGGACACCGTTTCATCCTTGTGGCAATTGACTATTTCACCAAGTGGGTAGAAGCAGCCTCATTCGCATCTGTTACCAAGAATGTTGTGGCTCGTTTCATTAAGCATAATCTTATCTGTCGGTATGGCACTCCTGAAAGGGTTATCACAGATAATGGTTCTAATCTCAACAACAAGATGATCACCGAACTCTGCACGTAGTTCAAGATCAAGCATCACAACTCTTCTCCATATCGGCCTAAGATGAATGGCGCAGTGGAAGCCGCCAACAAAAATATCAAGAAGATTATACAGAAGATGATAGTGACTTACAAAGATTGGCACGAGATGTTACCATTCGCTCTTCATGGTTATCGCACTACAGTACGAACATCAACAGGGGCAACCCCCTTCTCTCTTGTATACGGTATGGAAGCAGTCCTACCAATCGAGGTTCAAATCCCCTCAACCAGAGTCCTCCAGGACGCAGAGTTAGGCGAAGACGATTGGATCTAAACTCGCCTTGACCAGATTAACTTGATCGACGAGAAACGACTCGCATCCATCTGCCATAGACAGATCTATCAGAAACGAATGATTAGAGCATTTAACAAGAAAGTCAAGCACCGAGTCTACCAAGTTGGTGAGCTAGTAGTCAAGCGCATCATCCTTCCACAAGGTGATCCCAGGGGCAAATGGACTCCCACCTACGAGGGACCATTTGTAGTAAAGATAGTATTTTCCGGCGGAGCTATGATACTTAGCACCATGGATGGTGAAGACTTCCCACACCCTGTGAACGCAGACATAGTAAAAAAATACTACGCATAAATGAGACCCGCTAGGTCAACTGACCTAGGCAAAAATAACGGCATCCTGGCGAACCAAAAGGTTCGGGCAAAAATTAAGGATATATACAAAACATGTACACCCGGCAAGTCGAAAACCTGCAAAGGCAGCTTGGGCATAAAAGGGTATCCCGGTAGACTGAAAACCCGAAAGGGCGGTCTAGGCAAAAGTTAGGGATTTAAGCGTACGGCTATGTCTCGTCCAGATCACCTATCTACAGACTACTATCAGCATTCAAGATTCAAATGGCGAAAATCAATCCACTCACTTTCTACCGACAACAAGGAGATGAGATAGTTGAAATGTATGAGTACTAGCATAGTTGGAACTTAACGAGATTGTTTCCGCATAGCTTTTTACTTTTCTTGTGTACAAACTACTTGGCCATACGCCACATTTTAATACAAGTTCTTTCTTTACAGTTTTTGCTATTGTTGTTTGCATAAAGTCCAACGTTTGCCTTGAATGATTATATGTATCTGACAATAAATATCTATTCACAAGCATGCGAAAAGTGAACATACGAAAGTAATTACTACAGGCTCTAGGAATTGGGACGACGACGAAAGTCACCAATACGTTCCCCTGCAAAGTACAATCCCCACAGAAGTGTCGCTCACCACAAAATCTCCCCGACGGAGTACGCATTTTCCTCCACTAGTCCCGACATTCCAGGCTTCATCATGTTGGTCCCCGAGCAGTGATTCCACCCAACTAAGCCATGTTACATCAGTCTCCAAGCAGTAACGATTCATCACCAGCAGAGGTATCCCCAGCAAAATATCTCTCAGCAATCATCACCTCCCCGACAGCAGCAGTATCCAGACTTGAAACATGGTCAGATAGTGCATCAGAGGAAACCTCCATCTTTTATTCCCCAGCCAGAGATTTCGACGGGCTCCAGATCCTTCTAACCCGGTCTCCCAGCAACTATCAAATGCTCTCCGACAGGATTTATGCAAGATCCCCAGTAGAGTACCTCCTAGATTTTCCCCAGCAGGGTCTATGCACAAGATCCTCAGCAGCGCGTCTCTCGATCTCTACCATCCTCAACAATATCTAGGCTCAAGACTTGGTCAGATAGTGCATCGGAGGAATCGAAGTTATCTTTCTTCTCGGGGTTTCCAATCCGTTTCGTCCCAACAGAAGCCAGAAATCCCCAAGCAGAGCATCCACATCCTCTTCAAGATGGATATGTTTTGAAATACCACAACATCTACCATTCATACATTACTCATAAAAAATCATAATTTGTGCATATGTCATTCATACACATTGTCATGCATCATAATCTGCATAAGACTAACGATATTCTATCAAATTTTCTTTTGTTTTTTCCCAAAACAGGTGAAAATCACTTCTAAAAACAAACAGGTCCAGGATTAATGCCCGAAGCCAGACGGGAAAACTATCTGAAAGACCACCGTAGTTGTCCTCCGACAATAGGTCCAGGATTAATGCCCGAAGCCAGACGGGAAAACTATCTGAACGACCGCCCTAGTTGTCCTCCGACAACTGGTCCAGGATTAATGCCCGAAGCCAGACGGGAAAACTATCTGAATGACCGCCCTAGTTGTCCTCCGACAACTAGTCCAGGATTAATACCCGAAGCCAGACGGGGAAAACTATCTGAACGACCGCCCAAGTTATCCTCCGATAACAGGCATTGGATCGACACCCGAAGCACAATAGGGAAGTTGTCCATATTTTGCCGACTATTATCCTCTCATAGTAATCAAGACGAAGATTTGTTCTGACTCTCTCTTATTATCAATAGCGACTATAGAGTCTAGCGTACGACTTGGTTGCCTTGGATGGCATCTTAAGCCCATCTCCGACTACTTGTCAACATTTCTCCACTTTCAGAATGCTGCATATTTGGTTAAAAAAACCAATACAAACCCATAACTTCATTCAAAAATGAACACGAAGTCTAACATACGACTCAACACGACTCCCTACGGATGGCATCTTAAGCCCATCTCCGTGATCCCTTCTTCTAGGAACTTCTACAGAGCCTAGCATCGATCATTCCAGATGGCATCTTAAGCCCATCTTCAACGACTCTCCTATTCAGACGATATTGTTGAGTCTAGCGTACGACTCGTTCCCCAGCGAAATCTCCGACTTCTCCGAATGGCATCTATAAGCCCATTCCCGCATCAATCAAACAGCGAGTGCAAATTTTCTGGTGTACTCGAGTGTTCAATCATCTTCTACCTCCAGGTCACGAAAGGCAAGCATGTCAATCTAACCTTCCAGTACAAGAAGATTGAACAGGGGCAGCTGTCATACCCCAAAATTTTCCCTCCTACTTCCTCAAGACATCCCATACATCCATACTCAAATTAGGGTTGATCAGACAAACCCTCTCCTAGACAATCAACCCAAATTAGGGTTTGGATATCCTCAGATCCAGATGGGATTCCAACATCTCCAATGGTCATCATGCCTCCTCATATGCTTCAAAGATTCTCCATGTCAAGTTTCAAGCCTCACAAGTCAAGTTTCCTCAGACAATTGCTCAGATGGTTAAAAATCAGTTGTATTGGACAAAAAGTCAATTGTGGTCAACATACAGTCAAACTTCATGATTTTTGGTCAACATCCTCATTTTTAAGTCACATTCATCATTTGATCAAGGGTTGATCATGATTCATCAAGAAAACTCAAGATTTGCTCAAAAGTCAAACTTTCCAAATTAGGGTTTTTTCAGTGAAAAGTCAACTGAACTTTGACTGAGCATAACTTCTTCATACTTTCTCAAAAAATTTTCCACCACCTCTCATTTTGAAGGAAATTCAATTCTCTACAACTTCATGTCTCACAAGAATGTTCAAAAAATGCCTCAATTTGAAGATATGGGTCAAAACATTATAGGTCCTTTTCAAAGTCAACAAAAAGTCAACTTTTTGTTTTGAAGTTTTATTGAGCATGGAAACTCCAATTGATATGAAACCAAAGAGGTTGTTTAAAGGACACTTAGAGATTTCTAAAAAGTCTAAGAACACTCAAAAATGTTGAAAATTGAGCAAAATACACCTTGCACAAGTTGGGCATTTTTGAAGAGGTGCACAAAGAGAAATACTTGTCAAAATCCAAAATTTTGCAAATGGGCCTAGTTTTTCTTGGTTTAAACTTGTTCCTTATCTTATTTGGAACCTTCAAGCCCAATGCCACGAATTTGTCTTTATTTTTCTATTTAATTTGGATTTTATTCATTTAAAAACAAATTAAATTAAAAAATAAGGTATAAAATCAAAATTAAATGCAAAGTTGATTTTTCTCTCATACTTGAGATCCAAGCAACTCATACAAGCTGGAAAATTTCGAAATTTGCATTGATTTGGCAAGAAATTGATGAAATTGGATCAAATAAGGAAGATTTGATTTTGTACAAAATCAAATAATTTTTGCATTGATTGATCAATATTTGTTCTTCAATTCAGCCCAAAATCCATCCACTATAAATGTACAATGCATACAACATGAACGAGAACAGAAAAATTGCTCAAAAGAACCCTAACCTAAGTAAAAAAAATCGTGCTCCTCAAGCAAGTGGCAGCCCTAGTTCCAGCTTGTTTCAGTCAATTCTAAACCATCCATTGCATTCCTTGAAGCCTCTTGAGTCGATCCAGACCTTTACATCTCTCAAAAACATCAAGAATTGAGAAAACAAGATTTGGTTTGTTCATACTTTTTCAAATTTCGATTTCTATCATTCATGCATTTTTAACGTGTTTTGATGTTTGATTTGTGTTTAGTTTGAAGTTTGCAAGCTTCCTGGACAATCCAATTGCATTTTCATGTCCTGAAACGTGATTCACCATAATTAGGGTTTTCTGAACCAATTTAGGGTTTCCTTAAAACGGAAAAATTAGACCAAATGAATGCCACCAGTGTGTTTAGAATTTCATTTTCAATCGATTCATGTACTCACAATCCATTTATATTGCTTGTATGGAGTTTTTGAAATATGCAGGGGCCATAGCGTCGAACTTAGCCGACACTAAGTTTCCAGAAATTCAAACGAAGAAGAAGGTGTTCTTCGCGCGTGATTTGAATTCCCAGGGAGCAAGAACGTTTAAAAACAATTTGTTTCAATTCTTAAACACGAGGACGCTCTAGCTCAGTTGGTCAAGACGCGTAGGTATGAAGGAAGGGTCACCGGTTCGATTCCCAGCCATGGCATATGTTTTTTACAAGTTAGAAAACTAACATTATATTTTCATATTTTCTATTTTCTTTAATATTTTTCATACTATTTAATTGATCTTTAATATTTTTTATCATGCATCTAAAAAACACCAAAAATATTTATTTTTTGCATAATCATCAGAAAAATACTTATTTAATTTTTAGCATTAAAATTATTATTTTTGCATGCATATTTAATTTAATTACTAATTAATTGTTTAAATGACTTTTAATTGTTTTTAAATTATCAAATCGATTCCAAAAATTACCAAAAATTTATCTTATCATGTTAATGTCATTACTAACACAAAACCTTTTTCCTCATTCAAAAATATTTTTTTTTACTAACATTTTCCTCTTATGCAATTTTCTCGTATTTCCGATTATGTATCTGTTCACAGGTTGTAACGTTTCGGACAATTTTTCTTGCTTTTCTTTTACAATTATGTAACTGCCTATGGGATGTAATAGTTTAATTAGGACTTTTATTTTCCTCACTCTTATTATGTATCTGCCCCAAAGCCATGTAATAGCGTAGGACATTTACTTTCTGCACTTTACTTTCCGCAATTTATTTTCTGCACCCTATAAACTGCAAGTAATTAGGCGTGTATGGCAAGATAAAATTGGACATAGATCACTCATAATTCCAAGATAAAAATATCTGAATTGACACACTCTTTTCACACATGCAGCCCTTAGGGTAATTCTCTCTCGTTGCCTTACGAATACAAATGGTCAAGTCCCTCGAACGTAGAGGTATCCTAGCACCGCTGCCTTCAAAAAAAATCATCATAGTCCCTTCGATACAAAGATCATAGACCCACGATGTTGCCTACGAATACATGATCTTGACCCTCGGTTGTTGCCTACGAAAAGTGATAATCGTCCCTTCGAATGTGCTAGGATACTTCCTACAAGTTGCCTTCTATGACCATCCGATGTCCCTTCGAATGTCCCTTCTACATCCAACGAATAGGGTTACCTACCAACTAATGGTACGGATAGCGCTATTCTAAAGGAACGAAAACAACACAAAAATGACCATTTTGAGTAGGTAATAAGACTTTCAGTTGCTTGCTCAAACAAAATACTTTTCACACCTCACACTTTTGTCAAAGTTCAAACTCTTTTCAAAACGAAACATTTCCGAACACTTTGTATACATTCCTACATGAATCATTACAAAGTCAAAGTGAAATGCCTTTTCAAAACATTTTTGTCAAACACACAGAAAGCAATTTTTTAAAGTGAGCTAGAAGCAACTAAGAGCCCGTAGATAACTACGGATGAAAAGGGGTGCTAATACCTTCCCTTTTCATAACCTTCTCCCTTACTCAGAATCTAACGAAGGTCTTTTCCTGTTCTTTTCACCTTCTCTTAATTGGATAAAAGAAAAGTCGGTGGCGACTCTTGCTATCCGCACATTTGCGATAAAAAGCAAAACAAATTCTCAAATTCAGTTCACCGTATTACACAGGACAGTCTGTCGGCCAGGTTATTACTGTGTTTAAACCTTGTTGTATGCAACATGTGTGTGAAACACTATCGTTACTTGCTTGTTTCTAACTATTTGTCTGCAGAGATGAGTGTGAAACAAGTGGGGGAGAAGTTTTACTTCTTTGTGGCGCTTGTGGCTTAGAGAGGAAGCCTCAAGCAGGGTTACGCTTTGGTAACTTGAAGTGTAAGTTGAAGACGCTGTTGTAGTTTGGTAAAGATGGTTTATGTCACCATCATGATTGTCGACCATCTTTTGACAAATTGAGGAACTGATCACCCTTAATCTCTTGTTGATAGTAGTCGGGATTTGTGTTGGTTGGGATAGACTTGTCTTGCCAACTTAATAGTGTAAGAAGCAGATGAGTTAGCACAGGGAGGTGTGTCGTTTTCAGACAAAGGAACGAAGTGGATGTTGAGAACAAGTATCTACTTCCAAGGACTGATGTTGGATAAATCAGTCATTTGGAGCTTCTGTGTTTAGTGAGATCGATATGAAGTCTGGCTGTCTACGGGTTAATGTGTGAGCTGAAGATGTTTAGACAATGCTTTTTGTAATACGGTGAACTGACTTTGAGTTTTTGTATCGCAAATGTGCGGATAGCAAGAGTCGCCACCGACTTTTCTCTTTTATCCAATTAAGAGAAGGTGAAAAGAACAGGAAAAGACCTTCGTTAGATTCTGAGTAAGGGAGAAGGTTATGAAAAGGGAAGGTATTAGCACCCCTTTTCATCCGTAGTTATCTACGGGCTCTTAGTTGCTTCTAGCTCACATTAAAAAATTGCTTTCTGTGTGTTTGACAAAAATGTTTTGAAAAGGCATTTCACTTTGACTTTGTAATGATTCATGTAGGAATGTATACAAAGTGTTCGGAAATGTTTCGTTTTGAAAAGAGTTTGAACTTTGACAAAAGTGTGAGGTGTGAAAAGTATTTTGTTTGAGCAAGCAACTGAAAGTCTTATTACCTACTCAAAATGGTCATTTTTGTGTTGTTTTCGTTCCTTTAGAATAGCGCTATCCGTACCATTAGTTGGTAGGTAACCCTATTCGTTGGATGTAGAAGGGACATTCGAAGGGACATCAGATGGTCATAGAAGGCAACTTGTAGGAAGTATCCTAGCACATTCGAAGGGACGATCATCACTTTTCGTAGGCAACAACCGAGGGTCAAGATCATGTATTCGTAGGCGACATCGTGGGTCTATGATCTTTGTATCGGAGGGACTATGATGATTTGTTTTGAAGGCAACGATGCTAGAATACCTCTACGTTCGAGGGACTTGACCATTTTGTATTCGTAAGGCAACGAGAGAGAATTACCCTAAGGGGTGCATGTGTGAAAAGAGTGTGTTGATTTCAGGTATTTTATCTTGGAGTTATGAGTGGTCTATGTTCAATTTTATCTTGCCATACACGCCTAATTACTAACAGTTTATAGGGTGCGGAAAGATAAAGTCCTACGCTATTACATGGCTTTGGGGCAGATACATAATTGAAAGTGCGGAAAATAAAAGTCCTAATTAAACTATTACATCCCATAGGCAATTACATAATTGAAAAAGAAAAGCGACAAAAATTGTCCGAAACGGTATAACCTGTGAAAAGATGCAAAATCGAAAAACGGAAGAAAATTGCATAAGAGGAAAATGTTAGTAAAAATAAGTATTTTTGAATGAGAAAAAGTTTTTGTGTTAGTGATGACATTAATATGATAAAATAATTTTTTGGTAATTTTTGGAATTGATTTAGTAATTTAAAAACAATTAAAAGCTATTTAAATGATAAAATAGAGATTAAATTAAATATGCATGCAAAAATAATAATTTTAATTTTAAAAATTAAATAATCATTTTTCTGTTGATTATGCAAAAAATAAATATTTTTGGTGTTTTTTAAATGCATGATAAAAATATTAGAAGATAAAATAAATTGAATGAAAATATTAAAGAAAAAATAAGAAAATATGAAAAATATGTTAAGTTTGCAAAAGAGAAAAAAGAATTGGTCTTGCTAGGGATCGAACTGGAGACCTTGAGGAGAATCTTCCCGTTCCAACGCCTTAACCACTGGGCCATTGTGTACTTCGTGTCATGGAAACTGAAATCAATTGAATATAAGTGTAAACGTGTCATGGATATGTTTTAAACCAAGTCAGCACGCGTGGACCCCAGCTGGAACGGATGGACGAATCAGAGAGTACGATCGCGCCACACAAGCCTTCGCCGGTCAGAGCAAGTCAACGACGCCCGAGCCCTAGCTCCGGTCGTCTTCTTCGGCCAACCAAAACCTGAAACTTGAAAATACGAAAATAAAAGTTCTAAGGTACCCTACCCCTAAATCGAGGGTCGAACACGATAGTGGTGTTTGTTTTACGAATCGTCTCGCATGCCGGTTCGAAGAAGACGGTTTGAAAACCCTAACTATGGCAAATCATGATTTTTACGCAAGCTTCAAACGATGGCCCGGATCAATCATATAGAACCTCATGAACACATTAAAACCATTAGAATCGATTAAAACACATGATAATAAAATGCAATTTCAAGAAAAATATGAATATGTATAAATGTATATGGCTCGATTAATTTGTTACCATGAACAATGATGCATACTCACTCTAAATTACCTCGTGAACACGTTTGGATGGTTGAGAGAGGTGGTGCAAAAGTGAAATTGAATTTCACCACTTTGTGAAATTTTGAGCAAAATAAGGGTTGTTAAGGGCTAGGGTTTCGTCCTTTGTGATGTGCAGCATGCTTGGTATTTATAGAGTGAGGAATGAGTGCAAAAGAAGGAAAAAGATTGGATATTGAATGTGAAATAAATTTTTCAAATAAAATCAAATTTTGGAGAAAATTTGATTTTCTTCCATATGCAAGCTATCACGAAATTGGCAAGTATCATGGGCTATCTTGGACCTCAAGTTTGATAAAAATCCACTCTTTTGAAAATATATCTTATTTTCATATTTTATATAATTTAAATTTGAATTAAATGGTTTTAAATTCAAAATAAATCAATAAAATAGAATTTGGTCATGGAAAGGCATCAATAGGTCACAAATAATATTATGAACAAGTTTGAATCATAAAATTATAGGCCCATTTGGAAAAAATTGGATTTTGACAAATATCTCCTTTTGTGCAATTGTTCAAAAATGCCCAACTTCTGAATGGTGTATTTTGCTCAATTTTCCACATTTTTGAGCGTTCTTGGACTTTTTAGAAAGCTCTAAGTGTCCTCTAACCAACCTCTTTGGTTTCATCTCAATTGGAGTTTACATGCTCAATAAATCTTCAAAACAAAAGTTGACTTTTGTTGACTTTGAAAAGGACTGTGTTTTGACCCATACCTTCCAAATGAAGCATTTTTTGAACATTCTTGTGAGACATAAAGTTGTAGAGAATTGAATTTACTTCAAAATGAGAGGTGGTGGAAAACTTTCTGAGAAAGTATGAAGAAGTTATGCTCAAAGTTTGGTTGACTTTTCACCTAAAACCCTAATTTGGAAAGTTTGACTTTGAGCAAATCTTGAGTTTTCTTGATGAATCATGATCAACCCTTGATCAAATGATGAATGTAACTTCAAATGAGGATGATGACCAAAATCATGAAGTTTGACTGCATGTTGACCACAGTTGACTTTTTGTCCAATACAACTGATTTTCAACCATCTGAGCAATTGTCTGAGGAAACTTGACTTGTGAGGCTTGAAACTTGACATGGAGAATCTTTGAAGCATATGACAAGGCATGATGACCATTGGAGATGTTGGAAATCCATCTGGACCTGAGAATTGCCAAACCCTAGTTTGGGTTGATTGTCTAGGAGAGGGTTTGTCTGATCAACCCTTGAGGAATCCTTGAGTGTAGATGTATGAAATGTCTTGAGAAGTAAGAGGGAAAATTTTGGGGTATGACAGCTGCCCCTGTTCAATCTTCTTGTACTGGAAGGGTTAGATTGGCATGCTTGCCTTTCGTGACCGGGAGGTAGAAGATGATTGAACACTCGAATACACCTGAAAATTTGCACTCGCTGTTGATTGATGTGGGAATGGGCTTATAGATGCCATTTGGGAGAAATTGGAGACTTCACCGGGGAATGAGTCGTACGCTAGTGTCATACCCCAAAATTTTCCCTCCATCTTCTCAAAGATATTTCATACATCCATACTCAAGGATTCCTCAAGGGTTGATCAGACAAACCCTCTCCTAGACAATCAACCCAAACTAGGGTTTGGTAATTCTCAGATCAAGATGGACTTCCAACATTTCCAATGGTCATCATGCCTCCTCACATGCTTCAAAGATTCTCCATGTCAAGTTTCAAGCCTCAGAAGTCAAGTTTCCTCAAACAATTGCTCAGATGGTTGAAAATCAGTTGTATTGGACAAAAAGTCAACTGTGGTCAACACAGTCAAACTTCATGATTTTGGTCAACATCCTCATTTTGAAGTTACATTCATCATTTGATCAAGGGTTGATCATGATTCATCAAGAAAACTCAAGATTTGCTCAAAAGTCAAACTTTCTAAATTAGGGTTTCAAAGGAAAAGTCAACCAAACTTTGGTGAGCATAACTTTCATACTTTCTAAGAAATTTTTCCACCACCTCTTGTTTTGAAGGAAATTCAATTCTCTACAACTTCATGTTTCACAAGTGTTCAAAAATGCTTCATTTGGAAGGTATGGATCAAAACATTACAGTCCTTTTCAAAGTCAACAAAAGTCAACTTTTGTTTTGAAGACATATTGAGCATGGAAACTCAATTGAGATGAAACCAAAGATTTGGTTAGAGGACTCTTAGAGCTTTCTAAAAAGTCCAAGAACACTCAAAAATGTGGAAAATTGAGCAAAATACACCTTGTGCAAGTTGGGCAATTTTGAAGAAGTGCACAAAGAGAGATACTTGTAAAAATCAAAATTTTGCAAATGGGCCTAGTTTTATTCATTCAAACTTGTTCCTTATACAATTAGGAACATCCAAGCCCAATGCCACAATTTTAACTTTATTTTTCTATTTAATTTGGATTTTATTCATTTAAATACAAATTAAATTCAAAAATAAAGTATAAAATCAAAATTAATTGCAAATTGATTTTTTCTCTCTTCCTTGAGGTCCAAGCAACTCCTAGAATCTGTCAAATTTCGAAATTGGTCTTGATATGGCAAGAATTTGATTGAAATTGATCAAAAAAGATAAGATTTGATTTTGTACAAAATCAAATAATCTTTGCATTGATTGATGATTATTTCTTCCTCAAATCAGTTCAATTTCCATCCATTATAAATATACAATGCATATCACATGAATTAGGACAGAAAAATTGCTTGGAGGAACCCTAACCTAACTCAAAAAAACCGTGCACTACTAGTCACTAGCAGCCCTTGTTCCAGCTTGTTTCAATTGGTTTTGAGGATCCAAACACGTTCCTTGACATCCCTTGAAGCATTCCAAACCTTTACATTGTCCAAAAGCATCAAGAATCACGAAATCCGAATTTAGTTTGTTCATGTTTTTCTCAAAATCGATTTCCATTATTCATGCATTTTTAACATGTTTTGTTGTTGTTTTTGTGTTTAGAACGAAGCTTGGAAGCTTTCTGGGCAATTTGATTTAATTTCAATAGCCTAAAACAAGATCTGCCATTGCTAGGGTTTTCGGTTTCGAATTAGGGTTTCTTTAAAACGGATAAATTGGACCATAAGACCACCACCATCGTGTTTAGAATTCAATTTGCAATCGATTCATGTACTCACAATTAATTTACATTACGTGTATGAGATTTTGGAAAATGCAGGGACTATAGCGTCGCATTGAGGCCGACGCAATCTTTTCAAAAATTCAAAACGAAGAAGATGAAGCTTGGCGCGTGATTCTGGGCAATCAGGAGATGACACTCGTTTACAAACCATTCGCTCCATTTCCATGACACGCGTGCACTCTGGTTCGGTTGGTAAAGGCGTGGGGTTGTGAAGGCAAGGTCCTGAGTTAGAATCTCAGCCATGGCAAAGCATTTTTCACAAGTTTGCAATTTTTTCTATTTTTCATATTTTATTTTAATATTTTCATACTATTTAATTTATCTTTCATAATTTTTATCATGCATTTAAAAAACACCAAAAATATTTATTTTTTGCATACATGTCAGAAAAATGTTTATTTAATTTTTAAAATTAAAAATATTATTTTTGCATGCATATTTAATTTAATTTCAATTTTATCATTTAAATCACTTTTAATTGATTTTAATTATCAAATTAACTCCAAAAATCCCAAAAATTATTTTCGCATATTAATGTTATTTCCAGATGAAAATATTTTTCTCATTTAAAATTATTATTTTACTAACATTTTCCTCTTATTCGATTTCATATTTCCGATTTTCATCTTTTCACAAAGTTATCCTGCTTTACAATTTTTATCGTTTTCTTTTCATATTATGTAATTGCTATTGGATGTAATAGTTTAATTAGGACCTTATTTTCCGACTTCATTATGTATCCGCCCCAAAGCCATGTAATAACGAGGATTTATCTTTCCACTTTACTTTTCCGCATTTAACTTCCGCACCCTATAAACTACTAGTAATTAGGCGTATGGCAAGACTAAAATTGAACATAGCTCACTCTAATTTCAAGATAACATATCCGAATTTGACACACTCTTTCACACATGCACCCCTTAGGTAATTCTCTCTGCCTTTTACGATACAAATGGTCATGTCCTCGAACGAGGTATTCTAGCACCGTCTTTTCCAAACAAATCATCATAGTCCTTCGATACAAAGATCATAAGACCGATGTCGCCTCCGAATACATGATCTTGACCCTCGATTGTCGCCAAAATGATGATAGTCCTTCGAATGTGCTAGGATACTTCCTACAAGTTGCCTTCTATGACCATCCGATGTCCCTTTGAATGTCCCGCTTACATCCAACGAAGAGTTACCAACCAACTAATGGTATGGATAGCTATTCTAAAGGAACGAAATAATAAAACGACCAACTCGAGTAGGTAATAAGACTTTAGTTGCTTGCTCCAATCAAATACTTTTCACCTCACACTTTTGTCAAAGTTCAAACTCATTTCAAAACGAACATTTCCGAACACTTTGTATACATTCCTACATGAATCATTACAAAGTCAAAGCGAAATGCCTTTTCAAAACATTTTGTCAAACACACGTAAAGCAATTTTAAAGTGATCTAAGAGCAACTAAGAGCCCAGATAACTACGGATGGAAAGGGTGCTAATACTTTCCTTTTCATAACCTTCTCCCTTACTCGTAATCTAACGAAGGTCTTTTTCAGTACTTTTACCTTCCCTTAATTGGATAAAAGAAAAGTCTGGCGACTCTTTGCTATCCACATTTGCGATACAAAACCTACAAAGTCGGCTCACCGTGTTATAGAACTCAAGCGACTGGGGACACACCCTAAAGAGAGAATGCCTTAGGATTTCTAGATCACATTATTGCTTCGCTTTGACTTCTTGCTTTATCTTTAAGGGTTGCTTGTATTATATTTTTGGGGATCCTACAATCCGATCCGGCTCTTTAGGTAAGTAGAATAATCGTCATGACTGCTAGACGATATCAAACGGTCAACATGATGGCTACGTTAGTGACACTGATGTCCCGATACTCTTCATTTCCAAGTCGAGGATAGTATTTATCAAGCACTAACTAAACTTTTAGAACCTTAATTGACCCATCTTGGCCATTAGAAGGTAGTATGGCCGCTTTGCGCACTAAGGTTGGTTGATACTGATGCTATCATTGAGATCATACTTTGGGATATTTTCTCGACCACTGGTAGTCGGAGAAATAAACGCCTACGAGAAAGATCAATGATATGAGATTCCTAGAACCCTGTTACTATTATAGGACGTGATGAACCAACTCAAACTTTTGGTGGGTAATCACTTACCTCTTGCAAGCCTTAAACCTAGGCTCATTGTGTGAATTGTCAGTGTGCTAAACATGACATCATGACATCATTCGCATTGCATATCATTTCTTACTATTTCAAGGACCTGATTTATTTTGCCTGCTTTTGTAGGGATTATGGCTTCTAGAAAGACTATCCGAATCAACTTCATGGGTATACTTCAACTCAAAGATTTGGTTTCGTAAATTCCCGACCATGCTCGGCCTCAAAAGACATGGTTATCTACTTGACTTGGTTACTCCTTTTTAAGAAGATATGATGCATGTCTTATTCCACTTGATCCAAACACCATTGCTTTACATTCCCTGATTATCGCATTGTTCTACCTGGAAGAGTTCTCTAAGCTACTGGGATACCAATTCTTGACCAAATGCCATTCACCTGCTTAGAAAAGGTTCCTAAGTACGAAGACATCATCGCCTTACATCTTAAGCGCCGACATCTGAGGCCAATCAAACAAGAAGTGGAGTTAAGGGTTTACTTGCCAAGTTCCTAATTAAGAAAGCCCGAGAATTCCTCAAAGTTATGAGTTTCCATGCATTCAAGACATTGGGTTCGCTAATCCATGGTTTGGTTCTATTTCCTAACTCTGATCAATTCATAGATGTCAACGCCATCAAGTTGTTTCTTACTGTGAATCCGTTGCCTACTTTATTGGAGACATCCTACATTCTCTCCACACTGTATTTACTAAGAGACAAGGAACCTCATGTTGCATCCCGCTACTTCTGTGGTTTATTTCGACCTTCCTCCAACAGC